>JBAMJV010002221.1:0-232500 GCA_037951105.1 Echinarachnius parma | reverse complement strand
TGCGAAAGCTCCCTAATAATTCCAAGAGGCCGGGAGGCCGGGAACGTCTTGTGTGCACGTACGTGTACGTACTCAATCCAATCAGGGCCCCATTGCAGATAGAGTAACGATTGATCGTTAGTCCCAAAATTGATCGTAAATGACCTTAGTGCTCGTAACTTACAATCAATCCAACATTTACGATCAATCCTGTTGCAGAAAGAAGTTACGATTGATATCAATCGCAACTATTGTTCGTAAGTTTTTACAATGATCGTAACTTTAGCATTCACAGTCTAGTTACCTAAGCTACATTCTATGACACACAGTTTCATCATTCAGATTTATAAGTCTTGTTCCCATGGTCAATGTCTTGAACGTATTACCTCGAAATATCACGGTACTAGCCGTCACAGAGATAAAATACTAATTAAAAACTTTTATTTGTCACATCATATCCAGTCCATGCTCACCTGCAAACTGGAATGCTCAAGGGATAAGTAATCAATGACATTTTATAAACCAGCATTTTATTTGAAAACGGGCCCACAGAGAAGAATTAAGTCATGTACATGTTAGCACGTCGACTTTGTAAAGAATGCCATAATAATAAAACATTTTCAATTTGAGCAACAAAATCATTTTTTAATTAACTTTTAGCAAGTGACTTTCTTAATAATGGACATGAATATAGCCATACAAAAAATAATTATTATAATATCATGCTTAATGAACTACAAACTAAAGTCAGAACTATCGAAGAAAAATCTTAGGCTTTGGTGTTTGTTTAAAAAAGCATTTTGTGTAACATCATCAAGTTCTCACCTATCCCGTAGCCGTGGCTTGGGGGCGACACCAGTGGCTCGACAGCTTCCTCCATCATATCCTTCTCTCTATTTCGCTTTCCTTATTTCATGTCATCAGCCTGTCCATTCTGTTAATTTCTTCTGTGATTATTCTGCCTCTCTCCCCCTTGTTGTACTGACGGGTGAAGGTTCGTTATTCCGAAGGTTCGCTATTCCTAAAATGAAATCAGGTTCGTTATTCCGAAGGTTCGTTAGTCCGAAAATAAAATCGGGTTCGTTATTCCAAAGGTTCGTTATTCCGAAGGTCCGTTATTCCGAGGGTTCGTTATTCCGAAGGTTCGCTATTCCTAAAATGAAATCGGGTTCGTTAATCCGAAAATGAATTTGGGTTTGTTATAATGCTATTATTTCATATAAAGGGATAAAATAAACTTAAATGTTTGATTGGTGTGGCCAAGGGAGGGAAAGGGGGAGGGGTATGCTTAATGCAGGCTGTAAATTAAATAAACAAAACACGGACTAATGAACCTTCGGAATAACGAACCTTCGGAATAACTGCAATAGACTGCATGGACTTACAAGAGGCTAATTTTGTCCTCCAATATATTTAATTTTACAAAACATTACCTGCCAGTAAATACTCATAGTCTGTGGGCCAGAGGGGCCTACCGGTGACCCCCCCTATGATCCTCCGACTTTGGTGTCATTTTGTCCATTGATATGTCCAATGTTAGAAACAAAATGTTAACAAGAAAAAAACTCATTTATACTATGTTTTTTTACTATTTTTTTGGAGGTATCTAAAAAATAGCACCTTTTCATGTTTTGCTTCATTTCTTAGGGTGGGTGAAAATTGAGATTGCATTAAATGCTCTCATTTCATAATGACTAAGTCTGTATCCACTAAACTTTGCTGATACTCATGTCCATACAAACATATGGTACGGACAAATTTTCGGTGTCATAGTTGATTGGCTTCATATAATTATGACGTCATCAAATTTGCATATGAAAATCACGGGAATTTCCGTGAACAAAACGGTTAAAAAAACAATGTTCATTAATATAGTTTGTTTTTTTCACCGTGAAAATGATGGCAGTGAGCTTAAACTTATGGTGTCTACTAGTGAGAGTGTATTCAAATCAGAAACGTGATTATTCTTTGAATATAATCTACAAACGGGACATTTTGATTACGTAATCACCATGCGTCATATGCAATTTTGAGGCATATAATGGCTATGTTATCTAGGTCACAAGTGGGTACATATTTGTTCCTCTTTAGTTTCTTTATTTTAGGTCCAATCACTCTCATATTTGGCACATATGTAAATATAGGGGGGCTCTTCAGTTTACAATAAGTAGAATTTCAAAAGGTCATCATATGAGGGCGCTGTTTAATAAAATTAGTTAAAAACATTAAAAATCCTATAAATTCCGACAATGATGAGTTTTTTTCTCTAACTGTCTGATTTGTTTATAAAACTTGATATTTTGCTGGCATTATTATGCAAATTTACTTTTCCTAGAATGAACTAAAGCCGTTTATGTTGTATCTCATATTGTTGCCTAATTAGGCCTAACTCCTTCTGATCTGAGTGCAATAGGGAATACATTGCGCTACATAAAATGCTTTCAGATAATTCATTTAATTGTAACCTTATAGTCTAGTCCTGAGCGAGATTTTCTGATGGCCTATTTATACAAAAAATATGAAGTAAAATCAAATTATTTGGGGAAAATGTTGGTCAGAAACTTATTTTCAGTGTATTATTCTTCTATTTAGCATCACATTTCTGTTCAGATTAGAGAAAAAATGAATACGTCTTGTTGACAGTTTATTTTTGTTATACCCCCATACCCCCATACCCCCCCCCCCCCCCCCTCCAAAAAAAATAAATAAATAAAAATAAAAAATAGAACAAAGTTACAAACATTTCATGTGATAACTAGATGAATTAATATTAATAAACGGGATACTAAGTACCAGTGCTGGGTCCAAGACCAGAGGGTCCAAAATCAAGATCAAGATCAGACAGTCCGAGATCAAGATCAAGACCAAGATCCGCAGCTCAAGATCGAGATCAGAACATATGAGATCAAGATCAGAAATATCCGAGATCAAGAACAAGATCGAGATTACTGATGCCGATCTCGAGACTGGTCTCGATATCAAGATCGATCTCGAGATACCCAACACTGCTAAGTACATTCCATTAGTCATAGACACCTCACGAATGATCTGCTAGAATTACGGCCTGTGAAAGCATGGCTGTGGCAATAGCTAATGTCAGTTAGATTCCTTTCATGTCTGTTATTCACTGTGAATAAATGGTACAAGCAAATAAGTGTGACAAATTATAGTGTTTATACCTCGAATTTCATCATGGAACTTAAGCATTACATCCCCTTTCTCCTTTACATTAGTGATATATATAATAAAAAGTATCACTATCTTTACGACAACAAATTATCGTAAAGAATGATGGAGACATAAAGCATCCTGGGGGGGGGGGGGGGGGGGGGGCACTCATGTATAATGTAAGACGGGTATGTGCCGCTTACAAGTCCCCCGTTTTCACACCCGATTGCCGCTCTCAAGATTTCCAAAAATTGCCGCTCCATAGACCCCCCGGAATGACTTGGCTAGGTAGTTGAGTAGCGCCAAGTCCATTATTCTTCTTCTAGTCAGCTCCATGACCACTTTTTGAGGATTTCCGTTGGTCTTTGGTAGCTCCAAGTTCATGTATTTCGCCCGTATTTTGTGTTTTAGTCCTTAACTCCCGTTTCAGGGTTTTTGTAGCTCCAAAGACCCTATATTTTGTGCTTGTAGTCAGCTCTTAAGACCCCCATTTCAGATTTCCGTGCGGCACACCCCCATCAAAAAATCATTCGAGTGCCTCCCCCCCCCCCCCCCCCCCCCCCCCACCCCGGGAAAGCATCTACCTTCTGCGCCACATCTTTGAGCTTTTCAAGCGCCTGATCTTAAACCAGCACCATGCAATCACAACAAGAGCACCCCAAAACCTGGGCAGACTGGCTCCTGATCCATGATATTCACGAGCCCAGTAATTAATTTGCCACAGTCCATAGAAGAGATGACTTCAGAATTTGGGAGGTTCAGCCAATTGCTGCCTATGCGCATGCGTATGAAACCGTGAACCACTGGTTCATCCTTAACTTAAATGAGATTACAATTGATTTTACTTAACCAAACCGCTGAACCGATTTAAATTTTATGCTGAAGACCTTTGGATTGAAGTCAAGAGCTCATGAGCAAACGAATGATCTATGCTAATTAGGACACACTCACTACAATCCTAAACACCAACTAAATGTAAATCATACCAGAACCAAGATTGCATGTGCGGGCCACTCTGTTGGGAGGTGACTGCATGTCCCTGTCACTGAACGGCATCCATCGTAACATAGTAACTTTTACTTCAATACTAGTCCGTGCCATACTGAACAGCATTCTCATACAAGCTCCAGGAAAAGACCCATCTGCAAAAAAAAGAGTTACAGACCGGTATCACTTCTTGCAACATCTTCAAGCTGTTTGAGCGAATAATTCTGACCCGCATATAAAGTACAGTTGTAGAACCATCTCTGATGAAGGAGCAAGCAGGATTCCGGCCTGGGAAGTCTTGCACAAGCCAACTGCTCAACCTTACACAACATAATGTATATCATATGGTTTTCAGCAAGGTGTCTTAACTGGAGCTGTGTTTGTAGACTACTGAATGTAAACAACATGCACCTGACCTACATGATGAAGACCCTGATTGAGAATAGACCCTTCTTCGTCGAGCTGTCTGGAAAGAAAAGTCGTTGCCATAAGCAGAAGAATGGCATCTCCCAAGGAAGCGTTCTGGCCCCTAATCTGTTCAACATAGATCTATGTTAAAGGGATAGTTGAGTATTGGTCAAACTTAACTTTAGTAACCAAAACCTGCACGATTACGATACAAACTAATAGTTATAACTTCACCATGCTCGAAAAGTATACACAATTACAAACGACAAAGTAAAACCCCTGTTATCATTCAAAAAGAGCCGTTACAACTCGAAGTGTCAAATTAACTCGGCGCGAAGCACTAGCGTTGTAGGTCCTAATACGGGACTGTATAGTGCAGTGTGCGGTAATACGGGACTGTAGTGCAGTCACTGTGTGCGGTAATACTATACAGTAGTACGTGTATATTATGTATCGCAACCATAGAAATATGACTCCAACACTGCCGTTGACGCAACTCGCAAGCCCCATTCGCATTCGTTCGCCTTTCGTTCACAGTCGCGCTAACACACGGAGAGACTGGTCCATGAGGCGCATATATCACTGATTTTTTGCGGAATGGAAGGAAAAATCATATTCTTAATCCACCCGGTAGTTGGATCACATATTGGAGAGTAAATTGCTGGTAAGTACCGTATCATATGTATAGTTTTAAGCACAATTAGCGTGCACACAAATATTTGGTTTCAGTCTTTTATTAGGAGAACATAGAACGCTAGTGCCTCGCACTAGCGGTTCTAAAAAGTGATACCCGGGCGTCAACCACTTTTATATGATATTTTGAAAGCAAATTTCACAACAATTAGAGCATTTGAATGGAAATTATTATTATTTCCCATGTTTTTTTCGATGATCTTTCATATGGAATTGAAATCAACCAAATCCGTTACAATCGATGTTGGGGGGGCACTTTGGAAATTACCAAAACTCAACTTGGCCTTTCGACCAGTCTATCTAACATGACACCAGGAGCTTCATTTATGCAGACGACTTTTGTATCACCACCCAACGTGATGAATTCCCTAAGGCAGAAGCCCCCTTGTGCGAGGGTCTTACCAATTATTCTCATACTACAAAGAGAACCACATGAAGGCTAATCAAACGGAAGCTGTAGATCACTGGAATGGAACTAGACTGGAACATTATGTTTGAAGTACAATGCCTATATCACGAAGCTCAAGGGGAAGGTCAGCTCCATGAATGCCTTTCTTGGCAAACTGAGCACATCCAAGTTGGGAGAAATCCCGAAAACAATCAGAGCTACCGGTCTAGCTCTTTGAAACTTAACTACATAATTTACCTGTCCGGTGTGGGAACGCTCATCACATGCAAAGAAGATTGATCATGTGCTTAACACAATTAAGCTGCCGTTACATCACATGATGAATGAGACCAACTAGGACTGATAACTTATATCTGCTCTCTGGCATCGCACCCCCTAAAATAAGGAGAGCTGTTGCTAGCCAGAATGAACGACTGAGACAAATAGAGGACGAAATGCATCCCCTCAATGACCACCCACTGCATCCTCGGCGCCTTAAGTCAAAGAAAAGCTTCCTTTCATATGTTGACCCTCTGGACTGCAGTGTGTCTTCAAGAAACTCTGGGAGGAGAGACTGGAGGAGAGGCCAGTAGAAAAGCGTTTGCCTATGCAGACATTAGATGCACTGCCAACATCTAACCCTGGATGACTTGGCGTAGCCTGAATAGGCTTCGGTCAGGCGTGTGAAGATGCAACTCCAACATGTTGAACTGGGGATACATCGAAGGTGCAGCAGAGTGCGAATGCGGTCAAACCCCTCAGACCAATGACCACCTGCTTATAGTTGTGATCTGGTACATGGAATGTGTACTATCGAAGATCTGGCAGACACTAACAACGTAACGCTCAGATTTGCCCGCCATTGGCAGGAAGTTGTGTGATAATACAAAATGATAAATGATACAAGCTACAAATTGCTATAAGATGAAAGACATTTTTGAGGCCGAGGTCTTAAAAGCGGCCTTGTATTAGGAGCGGCGATCGGCCTTTTAAAATATGCAAATGGAACCCGTATAGGAGCGGCGATCGGCCTTTTTGATGAGAATGAGAATCTTACGAGCAGGGAGTGGCCTTTAATATAGGTTTTCCCGCTCAATTTTGCACTTTTTTCAATCGAATTCATTTAGGGTCATTCGAATTCGCGCGTTGCCGCGTAATCGTTGGTATCGGTCTTCCAAATTCCGAATAAGTGCATGCGAATTCATGCATACGCACACGCTTTCGTGAATAGACACAGAAGTTCATTTATGGGCATTCGAATTCGCGAATTTGCAGCCAACTGTCAACGGCCTTTCGCGAATTCGAATGACCATTGATGAAAAGGTATGCACTTTGTGCAAATTCACTTGCTCCTACGTGATTTTGAACGACTATTACGAATTCGAATGCTGCTTTGGTACGGCGATCGCAAATCGCGCGAATTCGTTTGCTCCTATTATCAATTCGATTGACACAATCGCGAAATTGAGCGGGAAAACCTATAAAACAGGACCCTTATTAGGAGCAGCCGGACCGGCTGTGAAAAAGGGGGTCTTTGAAGCGGCTCATACCCGTTTGGCAAATATACACAAACCCCCTACCCCCGGATACTAGTTAGCTAATAACAAATTAAGACAGTATGACAGCTGAATGAAGGAATGTCCACTCAGGCGATATAACATTTGGATGTCGTCATTGGATAAATAAAACAAAAGTACAAAAGTATGTATTGCACGGCAAATAATTAAAGTCCATGGTAATTGATATAAGATTTCAGTTGGCCTGAACTGAAGCCAACTGCCATGTTTATTTTGAAGACGGTTGATTGTTGTTTTTATTTTTGTGATGATATTACCTGTACAGTATCTGTCACCCTTCATCTCTTGTGTTCAACAAGAGATGATAACAAACATTGTTTGGTGTAATGTTATAGTACGTCCATTTTCTTCTTGGGGTCATTGGTAATGTTGATGGTTGACCATTGTTTCTTTCTGTTTGTGATCGACATGTCCACATTGATCGTTGCAGCTCATTTTCGCTGCCATAGGTGTCTCCTAATGAGTTCAAGGGATATTTTGGTATATGGTGTGTATCGGTACTAAAAAAGAAAAGGCGTTTACAATAAATAAGTTCAACAGGCTTAAATGAGACGTATTAAACTCTTCCCTTTTCTGAGAAAAGGGGTAGTCCAAGCAAACAATTAATACAGAACATTTTTTTAAAAATCTGGCTAGATGTGGTTTACCAATTTTTGTTTGTTATGCTTTTATTTGATATTCGGAAATATATTCAGACAGAAATTTCTCACTCTGTGCTAGATTACCAGGGCTGAAAATGGTACGTATTATGTAGTGCAATATATTTTCCTTATTAACTTTCAAAGGTAACGTTCAGACAGTCGTTGTCTAAATTAGACCAGACAAAATATAAAATACTATACATACATGTCCTGCAAAGTATGCACAAATATTTAGTTTTATATTGATTTTTATGTAGCGCAATGTACCGTATTCCCTATTGCACTCGGATCAGAAGGAGTTAGGCCTAATTTAGACCCTCAACAATATGAGATACAACATAAACGTCTTTAGTTCATTCTAGGAAAGGTAAATTTGCATAATAATGCCAGCAAAATATACAATTGTATAAACAAATCAGACGGTTAGAGAAAAAAACTCATCAATGTAGGAATTTATATGATTTTTAATGTTTTTAACTAATTTTTATTAAATACCGCCCTCATATGATGACCTTTTGAAATTCTACTTACTGTAAACTAAAGAGCCCCCTAGCTTTACGTATGTGCCAAATATGAGAGTGATTGGCCCTCAAATAAAGAAACTAAAGAGGAACCAATATGTACCCACTTGTGACCTAGATAACATGGCCATTATATGCCTCAAAATTGCATATGACGCATGGTGATTACGTAATCAAAAATGTCCCTTTTGTAAATTATATTTAAAGAATGATCACGTTTCTGATTTGAATACACTCTCACTAGTAGACACCATAAGTTTAAGCTCACTGCCATCATTTTCACGGTGAAAAAAACAAACTATATTAATGAACATTGTTTTTTTAACCGTTTTGTTCACGGAAATTCCCATGATTTTTCATATGCAAATTTGATGACGTCATAACTATATGAAGCCTATCAACTATGACACCGAAAATTTGTCTGTACGGTATGCTTATATGGACATGGGTATCAGCAAAGTTTAGTGGATAAAGACTTAGCCATTATCAAATAAGAGCATTTAATGCAATCTCAATGTTCACCCACCCTAAGAAATGAAGCAAAACATGAAAAGATGCTATTTTTACATACCTCAAAAAAAGTAGTAAAAAAACATAGTATAAATGAGTTTTTTTCTTGTTAACATTTTGTTTCTAACATTGGACATATCAATGGACAAAATGACACCAAAGTCGGAGGATCATAGGGGGGGGGGGTCACCGGTAGGCCCCTCTGGCCCACAGACTATCATGCATGGGAAAAATAAACATTTCATATCTTTGCCTTGCCCTTGGCATGGCATGCATACCTTTTTAATTTCAGGTTTGTTTGTTTTTATACTTTTGTACAGGACAATCTTTCATATTTGGCAAATATTTGAAAGATGGACAGTATACCAACTTGTTTGTAATTCTACAAAGAATCAATTAAAATGGGTTTCAGGGCTGTCTCTGATGTTCAAGCAGGGGCGTCGATCACGGGGGGGATGGGGGGATATATCCCCCCCAATATTTCAGGTGGGGGGATGGCCTGTATTATCATCCCCCCCCCCCCCTCCCCCCCCCCCCCCCCAATATATGGGGTTCAAAAATATATAATAACATTAAAATTAAGGAGCATTGCCCCCTCTCATGAATGTAAATTGTTACTATAGTCTTCTTTAAACCACTTTTTGATAATGCTAAACTGCCCAAATCCAAAATCTTCCGGGGCTGCGCCCCTGGAACCCCCATTAAGGTTATTTGACCCAGTCCTAGCCCTGTACTCATTAAATAGTTTTATTCAGGACTTCTCTCTTGGCAAATTTTTTAGGCGATCCTGGCCCACTGTGCGTCTGCGCTTCGCTCACTAAAATTGAGCTTACTATTCAATAGATAATTGTATTTCTGGATATTACAAATCCCAAAGCTTCCGGGGGCTTCGCCCCCTGGACCCCCAATAAGTTGTCCAATATGGGTATCCCTTGACTTATTATATTCAGGGTTGCATCAGGATGATTGCAATCGACAGTATTTATCTATCAGACTAAAATTCATCCATACTTGGACAGTTCCCTCATCATAACATGATGCTTGCAATGTGCACTTAATAATCTTCCAATCTCTAAACAGCTAATTCAAAAGCCAATTAACTAAAGAATAGTTAACTCTATATTTGCATATAGACAACATCTTTATATCTGGATATTACAAATCCCAAAGCTTCCGGGGGCTCCGCCCCCTGGACCCCCAATAAGCTTCCCAATGTGGGTATCCCATGACTGATGCTATTCAGGGTTCCATCAGAATGCTTGCAATATATCTATCAGGCTAAAGTTCATATTGGACATGTTGGACAAAGCCCAGCTCATGACATGACGCTTGCAATGTGCACTTAATAATCTTCCAATTTCTAAACAGCTGAATTCAAAAGCTTTGCCCCCCCCCCCCCCCCAGCCATAAAAATCCAGGCACGCTGCTGGGTTGTCGCTTCGCTCCCTCGCCAGAGATTCAAAATGACGAATCATCCCCCCCCCCCCCCCCCCCAATGGCGAGAAGAAATCGACGCCCTTGTGTTCAAGTACAAATTTTCCCGTATAAAATGAGTCCATACGTTTGAGTTTGGACTTGGTAATGTCAAATTGTATAGTTACTGTATACTAAATCACTGTACATGGATTTAAGAACATGGGGTAACACTGTATAATATACACTGCAGTTTACGTGTACAAGCTACGATTATGCTAGGATAATATCGATTCTACACAAAATGCACAATAGTTATGATCAACATATAGCAATACAGTTTACATTTCATATCATTGCCGGTGAAATTTATTTTTGTAAAAGGAGTAAAATGTGTAGGCCTACTTACTGCTCACTACTCGAAGCAGGACTCGATTATGAAATTTGATTTGTTCGCCGCAGCACGTGTGGTAAAAACAAGCCCAATTCCGCGAGGAAATACGTGGTATGGAAAATCACTCGCGGTGATATCGTTAGCAGCTTGTGTTGTTTTTGTTTTTCTTTCCTTTTTGAGGAATTAAAGGGGATGAAAATGAGTCGTTGTCTTTTTCAAGCCGTGTTGGATTATGTTTTAAACGGCAAAACTCTACGGTATTGATTGTAAAATCAAATATAGGATCACTTGTTGTCTTTCTGCAACGCATATTTGCAATTGATTTTAACTTAAAATCAATAAATCGTGCGTAAAATTAAGAGCGAAACTTACAATCAATTCTTTCTGCAACGGGGCCCTGGTGTAATACGCGTAGGTTTTGATGTGTGTTTGTGCGTTTGTATGTATACATTCTTGTGTGCATGTTTTTTTTCTTTTATGTAATTTTATTTTAAATTCAAACATCATTTCGAAAAAATCACCAACAATTTATAATATTTATGAGCAAAGAAAGTTGTGCTTCTTCGGAAATCGAACCCAGGACCTCCGGACTGCTGGACCGGTGCCCTTCCAACTGAGCTACAAAGCCTCTTGTGATGGATGTCCGTCCCATAAACCCTTTTAATGCTCGTGCTAGACACAAACCCGATGGATAAGAAATCATGTTATGGATATGGGCGAGTGATCACCGAGGAGATGCCACTTTTTTGTATTTAAAAGTCAATTCAAGCATAAGGGAAATTTATCAGAAAAATCAATGAGAATGAGCAAAGTAAATTGGGCTTCCCGGTGTCACGCTAAATCTGAATGCACTGCGAAAACAGTGAATTGAGCCCGTGACTTCTGATATGTATTTTATGACATCGGGCTGATCGGGGGCAACTAAGTCAACCAAGATGTCGCCTTTAGGGGTCTTTGATCAATGGTGATGTGTTTGTGAGGCCAGTCCCATTTCCAGGTGCCCAGTAAACCCCTTTTTTTACTTCGACTTATGTGTTGTTATTTCTTGATTGTATAAATTTTGGTCGCAAGGGCAGCGGAAGAGGTGAAGTAACCGAGTCCGTTCAAGTACCATCCTTGGGGTCTTAGGTGTCACCCTTCGAGGGGGAATTAAAGATGGAGTGTCTTCGCCGTGATTGTCCTGAAAGGGATCTAGTCACTTTGCCTGAATCGATCAAACTTACTTGCAACTATGCTAATGGGTTCTGTCTCGCCTTGCTCTTCTACGCTTTCTAAGTATGAAGCCAGTGGCAATTAGTCAGCAAATAGCGCTTTCTCCAAGTTGTGTTTATTCCTTGGCCATAATCTTATAACATTCATTCATCAAAAACATTCACACATCACTTAGTACTCTCCTGGTAGCTCGATGAATACGGTCCCTCCTCAGCCCCCTCCAACAAGGTACTACTAAGTTATTGGCCTTTGCTTGGAAAGAATCAAGATTATCATTAAAGATCTATCGCAAATCATCCCGATTTTGAGATTATCTCTAACATGTTTAAAAAAGAAAACAACAAACAATTAAACAAAATAAGTACTTGTTTTCAAAAGTATATGGCCAAATAGTATTTGTTTACGGGGACGAAACGCATGCTCACTACCTGTCTAACGTGTATTAATGTTATTCGGGATGTGTGATTTCGGGGGATGGGAATTCATCATTGTCCGTGGGTGTCTATTACCGTGGCATTGCTCCACACACCTCCCTAATGTTATACAGTGTTAGTTGTTCTTGATTATATTATATTAATGTAATGTCACACTATTCTTGTTGTATACCATGTACACATTTTACATATATTTTCATGTCAACTTTGTAAAAATTGCATAAACTGTACCTGATAGGCTGTAAAATTGCATAAACCGTACCTGATAGGCTGCGAAATATGTGTGCGAAATATGTGTGCAATTAAACCATGTTTTGAAATTAAAACCATAGAATATAAAAATGATTTGTTCTGGTAATGTTGCTGAACAGCGATATCTATACCGGTATGAACAGGCTCCTTCTACGTCCTCGCCTTCGGCTACACGGTGTAAGAGGGTAAGAATCAATACATCAAAGATGTGTGCATTATTCCCTAATGAGAGGCATGTGAACACTCACGGAATAACAGTTCAGTCACCGAATAAACCCGCCGCGTCATAGCAGCGCTATCTCCAAATGGTCAACGTTCTAAAAAAGAAAACATTAAATGCTTTCTTAAAATTGTAAACGTACTTGAGACTTCATACTTGATGAGAAGCAAAGAATGTCTTCTTAAAGGCGCCGTTCAGTACTGCATGTCCTGGAGAGGCAGCGCGGTGATATTGTAGGTGAGTGTACGTGGCTGTGATGTTAAAGTTACATAAGTTTGTAGACCTGAAATCCGTTTCTGTTTCGAAGATTGTTCCATTGAGACTGCGTCTGCTTTCAACTTACGATAGGAGTAATATTTTTATGAAAATAAAAACCCAATTAGAGGTTGGTTCATTTTAACTTGGTGCTAAGTGCTGCTGTGTAGGTGCAATGTTTATGATGTTGGGTATGGTCGCATCCCTGACACGATGGGTAGTTATACTGCGTAATATTTCTCAAGTGCAACTAACACAATTATTAACTTATAATATCATGACATATCTACGCGTATGTCTAGATACGAACAATGCAAATGCGATTTGGTAGATATTGCCATGATATTAAATCGGGGAAAAAATACAAATGTTATAAACGCGTTAGTCTTTGTAACATTCATCGACAACACGTGATGATTTTATTTGCTTAATTTGTTCCTGCCCGTATCTATGCCAAAACTAATCTCTTTGACAGTGTATAGTCGATACATGATTGTTCAATCATTGTTAATTACAGTTACATCTGACTCGCTCCTTTATGTTATGGAACTACGTGGCAACGAAGTGACAGTGTGTTTTTAATTCTCATTAAAGAATGGAGAGCTTATTTCCAGTATTAGGTTACCAAGTTGCCGTGTTACTAATGCATTGTTTTCAGGTTTTTGACCGCCAATGGATACATGTTATTACCTCTGGGGTAAGAATTGATTTCATTTTAGATTAATGAAAGATTTTCTTCGTATTACCACTTTCAAGAAGACGTTACTGCAGAACATAAGGCAATGGTTAACAATACAATCACTTTGCCTAGGTAGGATTTTGTCAAAAGTTATATGACCATTACATCTGCAATGATTTTTTTTTTTCGTTACGTCTTTTTTTTCTGTAAGTTGTGTTGTACATGATGCTGTACCGACTCTTTTTTCGTACGATATGTGGTTTAGATTTGTTTCTGGTGGTTTTACTTCAATTCAATATACGAGGCATTTCTGATAACTGCACGCTTAGCTAGAAATATCAATATCAATCAACGTATACAGTCACATAATCATTAATATTGTGATTTTAGGGAATGTTTATATGTCAAAGTAGCCTGAATTTGAGCTAATCGGCATTTTCAAAAGAGCGCGGTTCACCTCTCAAAAGATTTAGCGTTGAAAGGAACACAAATATGACAGCCCGTTCAAATAACATTTTTTGGTACAGTTTTAGTTTTGTCAATATGTTGCTTAGTATCTTAAACCATTCCTCAAATTCAGGATATTATCAAGACTTCATTCATCACGGATTCCAGCTACCACTTGACCATTGCACGTTGACCCATTGCTCATGACAACTGGTGGGTCATGTATTATCTGACAAACCTAGTAGGGCGAGGGTTAGGGAATTAAAGTCGAGTCTAACACGGTAACAAGAAGCCGTGCCTGTAATGTAATGAAATTGGTCATGCCGTTTTGATTGATCGGCTCGTGACCTCTTTGCCCCCTCTTTAATTTGCATGAAAGTGCATCGATCTGGTTTTGATGGCGAGTGAACTGCGTGTGCCATTAATCCCGTGATATTTTTATTTTGCTAAACAACATGTGAGGATAAGAGGATTTGACGGGTAAATCAGATTTGTCATTCTTAAAACTGCTAGTAAATGCATGTATACGTGATTTTGCTCTCGGAGAGAACGTGTACTATATATAATATGTACATAATTACACAATATAAAGAGAGAGGGGACAAGAGGGAGGAAATACTTCAAAGTAAGAGAAAGGGAGGTAGAGGTAGAGACCTGGAGGGTTAAAAGACCTAAAGTAATATAGAGAGAGTAAGAGCAGGCGAGAGTGGACTGGCAACTATTAAAACAATTATGTCTGTTTACGCCTTACGGCCATGATGGGCAAATTATGACGACAATGGAACATCGATGTCTTTTAGCTTTCTAACAGAGGTAAAACATGTTAGTATCATCAACCTGCACCAAATCTGCTTTCAAGATTCTTGAAACCAGGAAACCATAATAATACTATTACCGATAATCTCTCATCTTGCCGGTCACCACCTTACCGATTTTCTCAAAGATTATCCTGCGGCGTCAGCTTTTACAACTAAGTATATACAGTATGACGTTTATGACCGTTTATAAACGCTCTTGAGCTGAATGATTATCAATGATAGATATCGTCATACTAAAGGGGCATTTAAACAAATCTAACCCTATTGTATTCTTCTCATACCATAAGCCAAACAGCACGGTAGAAGAGAAATGTGGAAGCTCAAATTAAATTTTGTGGAGTTAGACACTTTACAGGTGCACATTTAACCCCAAAATCGAGGTGACTATCATAATAGTTGATAATCGAGTGTAACAGTCGCCTCTGAGAATATTACAATAAAAGTTATTATTATATAAGTTAAAGTGTGTTCACATCTACCTATGACGATGCATTATAGTAAAAACGTAGTTTAATATTCATGATTATGCATTCTCATGTTTACAAAGCGAGTTCCACATGTGTTATGATCTCCTGTATAATGATACGTGTGAACGATCTCCCAGGGGAGCTTACTAGCCAGTGCCGATATATGACGGCCCAAGATCAGCGCAAGGCTATCCAAGGTAGTTCGGATTCGTACATCAGATGCGCGAAGCCATTCTTGCGAACGCCTTGCGCACGGTAGATAGATAGTAGCCGCATTCAGACGATAAAAGCAAATCTCGTGGTTATCTTGTGGTTATCTTGTGGTTTGCAATTCTTAAGAATATCTTGTGGTTTGCGCTCGTTTGAACACGCAAAACTCGTGGTTATCTTGTGGTTTCCAAACCACGAGATTGCGCACACTGCAAAAAATGCGCAATCTCGTGGTTATCTTGTGGTTATCTTGTGGTTTGCAAACCACAAGATAACCACAAGCAACGAACGTTGAGGGCGTATAACACTTGCGTGTTGCCTCGAGGAAGGTCAACTCGAATTATTTTTTGTGACCACTTGAAGGGCGCCCCAGTTGACAGTAACGTTTTTCCGTAGATTGTAGATTTGATACACCAACCAGAAGTCCGATTTCAAAATGTACAGATTGACACTGAACATATAATTTTTTCTGGACATTTCATCAGATATGTGAAATGTAACCAAAATAGGTCATTCAAATTAATTTTTTAATAAAAGAAGTTACACCGGCATTCCTAAGTTATTACACATATTTGGCATTTCAACTGTGTGTACAAATCACAATAGTGACTGAGCCTTTTAAAATAGCAGACGACAACGTACAGCTGTTGAACGGCGGAATCCAACTTTCACAAAATAGTAAGTCTATTTTATTTTAAAATGCTGTAATACCTTATTTGATAGATTGTGTCTACTTGTCATCATGTCGACAATTTGATTGAAATAATATCTGAAACTAGTTTGTGAGTTCATTTTCATTAGGCCTATTAATTTGAAAGAAATATTTGGAAGTGGAACTGGTCTGAGGGCGGGTGTCGGCCATTCTATTACTAAAATAACCAGTAAAATAGGCAATGAAAACGATTCATTTTGTCGATCGATCTAACTCTAAGACCGAATAATGGATGGCAACAAAGACATGCAAGTGCTGAACTTCTAAAAGTAAAAGTCGGTAACTTCACCGGCTTTGCCTTTGCCGGTGCCGGTGGGCTAGAACTAGAAGTGAGCCACGCCGGTCTTGTCGGCAGGCGAAGCTAGGCTAAGCCTAAGGTGTCCCTCTCTCATACACGGCTTCTCTGGCCGTCTCGGCAATCTGGACTAATATTATACTCGGCCTTAAAACGATGGTTTGCCATCTACCTTAGATAATCCAAGAACCGGTAATGTTTAATCACATTAGATTTAGAGAGATCAGTTGACTTGTCCTAGCATCTTTCAATGATTTATTAATCATTGATTTTTATTGCGGTCCCGACTCCTGCCTTGCCTGGCCCTGGTTAATAATAATTTATTTAAATTTAAATTAAAAACAAGAAAGATTCCGAGAGTGAGAGACTGACCCTAGGCCTGGCTAATTGTTTTCTTCCAGCCACTGCACTGAAATTCAATTTGTCCTGCAAACACATGCCAGCCCCAGACTGGAAAGCATTAATTCACATTTTTATCTGATGTTTTTGTTCAACCCCTTACTCTGATTGTACGTTTAGGATGTATCGTTTGTAGCCCATTCTAAATCATTGATGACAATACAAAATGATGGACCAAGAAATGTCTAAGTAATAAAAAAAAACTTCTTTTCAAGGATTTTTTTTTACGTTTACTTAACTGGCTCTTGACTGAAAAGTAAATGTAGTACCTAATCATCAGTTTAAACCCTAAAGTCAATCAATCAATTTTGCATTTTTTAACTGAGACTTTACAGGAGCTCGTTTGTCATTTCACTGTTTTCAGGAGCTAATTACTAATTTGCACTCTCTGAACAGATGTATTTTTTTACTATTTTGGTCTAGTATTTTCATTCCACATCAAGAACATGTTAGTGAAATTAAGTGAATATTTTTTCTTATGAATGTTATATTTTTTTCATCTCATAGCAATATTTTGAGGATGTGGTTCAACAAGGACTGGCGACTGGTGATAGGCTGGTGTTACAGTGGTACTTCAGGATTACTTATCTGCCGGTTCTTTACTCGCTATGCACAGCTAGTCAGCTATCCACAGGCACAGGTATTCTTTCTACTATAATTTAATCATCCCACTCATATTTTCCCCGTTATTTATAATTAAGTATTAATTTGGATAAGAGGAATAATTAAGGCCATTCAAGTTTTTCTTTTCATATTTTGAATTCATTATTTATTGGTATTATACATCCTAACTATCTCGTAGATCAACTTCTCAGTGAATTTATTTATTGGTTTGTGTCAATGAATGATTAAACTTTAAGCTATATAATTCAAGCAAATTTCTTCATTGTGTTCAATATCATTTGTCACCTTCTTATTCAATTTATTTGCATGTTTTGGTAATTTGTGTTGATAACTTTTATTACTCTACATGCTTTTTGAGGTCAAGACAATTTATTTTAAAGTTTATAAAGTTTTATTAATATTAACTCATTCATGACTGTTCCCTAAAAACTCTGTTTTCCATGGACTCGAGAATATGTTATACCAAAATCAATAAATGAAAGTGCAATTGCTATCTATAGTCTAACATTCTTTCTCTGTGTGTGTTTGCATTCTTTAATTACAGATCTTCGGAATATAGGAGCATGACAGATCACCATGGATGTTACTTGGTAGTGTTCACAAGCAATGGACAAGCCATGCTATATCAGGTACCTCATTATAATGAAGTTTGGTATAAAAAGGTTCCACTAACAAAATTAGGCATTCCTAATTCTTTTAAATCCAAACATATGGGAACTGATCAGAAATAAATTAATTTAATGAAAGTGAGCAAAGAAAATAGGCTTATGATTCTACCCAAGACCTGTATTTTGCTTTACTGTGTTCTGACCCGCACTGAGCTAGAATGCATCTCATAGTGGTACTTTCCTGAACCCGTCTAGTATGTGCATTGAGGAAGAATCTTTGAAGGAGTGCCATGTAGCTCAGAGGTTAGAGACTTATAGAGCATGACCTTGCAAAAGTTGACGTCTCTAGTTATTTTAGTTGGTGAAATCATTTGCAGTGATAAAGAATTAAAATGATGCAAGAAAAATGATATTTCCATAATCTAATTGTCTAACCCTCAGGCTCATTTCTTTTCTATTCTGAATCTATATTATAGATTTCCATTTTCCTCATGGTCAAGTTAAAAGAAAAATGATAAAATCGCCCCAAAACAAAATTGATTGAATCACTTTCATTGTAGGCAAACCTGAATAGATGTAATATTTTGTTTGTGAAAATTGATCATTATTATAGTGGAACCTCTTTATAAGGAGATCTGTTATCACATAAGTTACCTGATAATGATATAGTGAGGTAATTGCTTTAAACCCAAGGCTATCTGAGAACCATCATGCTCGTTATAACAAGGTTTCACTTTACAGATTGGTAAAAGATCTTAGTTAGACTGATGAAATGGCTGTTACAACCTTTTGTTATTTCAAGATCTGAATTTTAAAAATGTTCCCAGGTATTTTCTGTAGTATATTATTAGGGTCTTTTTCTTCCGTTTGGTACAGTCCACCACCAGCGCGGTGTATTTTCGTAGGAAAACCCAGACTAGTTGCAGTCTAGACAATTCTAGATTTGCCTAACTGAATGTAGGTCAAACAGTGACCTGTTGTTGTACTTGTAAACAAAACTATGTAGACTGCAATTGCATTGTACATGTAATGTGCATGGGTTGCATGCATAGCTTTAGGCATGCACTTTCTGTATACAACCAGAGTGTATATAACCAGTGTGTACATACAAGCTGATTTGCATATACTCTCCCAATGAGTTCAATAAACGATGCATGAAAGAATGCATTCTTAACTGAAACGAATGGTGCGATGTGTAATTATTGGTGGTTTAGACGACCAGCCTTCAATTTACCTCAACATGCATGCAGAGATTACATTTCCAAGCCCCTTCTCAGGCTAGCTTTAAAAACATTGTTTTCCTTCATATTATAATTATCTCTCAAGTCTCAACCATTTGCTTTGTCTTTCAAAAAGAGGACATCATGTTTAAATCTATTCAACTCTCACTCATTCATTTGATTTACAGTCAAATTATAATGTATTACAAACTTGGTCTGGTGTGTAGATAAATAGATTCATGCAAAAGCCACATTTTTATCAATGAATGGTTTACTTTCATTTTCTGCTTGCATCCATCTACAACTTTCAATATTGCAAACAAAATAATCTATGAAATATCATAATTCAAGAACAAATCTTATTACTTTGGTATCTAATGTTTATTTCTTATTTTTAAATTGAAGCTAAATGAGAGATATTTGTTATTTTGTTGGCACACTGATTGTGGTGATAATGGTTAGTGGATGATGTTGAGTGTCATGGTGGAATTCCTGATTGGAGAGCGCCTCTTAACTAACAGGGTGTATGAAGTGTGGCATGATAGTCTTATATTTCCCCTTCAGGTCAGGATATTTTTGTCAAATCATTGCAAAACATGTATGTTTTACTATTTTGACCCCCTCCTGTTAAATGATTAGTTGAAAGGTGGCTATGATTGATGGTGATTAAAGAAATTGATGTAAATTATTTTGTTTTGATAAATGGTGCATAGTCTTCAAGCCTGAAGCTGCACTTTATTGGAAGAGGAATAAGACATCGACATCTATAATTCAGTAGAATATTACAGGCTTGATTCTGGACCACCCCCATCCTTCACCCAAATGAGAAACAAAATGGAAGTATTATGCCAGCTTCCTTTTTTTGTTGTTGAGTTCCTGGAGTAAAGATTTACAAAATAATTCTATCTATTTTAGGCATTAAACCCCCTTTACATCTACAATGCAATCATGACCACATATTCAATGAAAGATAATAAAGGGGTTCAAATAAGTAAGCCTACACTCCTAAAGAATGGACACCATGTTTATTTTGGCTAATTTCTCCCCACTCATGATCATACTGGTTGATGCAGGCAAATATGTACATGCCTTTGGGGTTGGATAGTCTTATACCCCCCCCCCCCCCCCCCCCACAAAAAAATGGCAAACCAGATCTAATTTAAATGTAATTAAACCTGGTGAAACGTACTATTACCCCAAATAAGGGCTTAAGACTAAGACCTATCTAAATAGGGCCTACCCTAGCCTGCCTAGGCTACGTCTAAGCTAGACATTTCTTTTTTTAACTTGACCAACAAAAACAGGTATCAAATTCAAGCGAGTAAAAAGGTCCAATAGTCAAGATTGAGGTGAAATCTCCAAGAACAAGACTTAATTTACATGATTTGGGTTGGAATTGATAAACTGGATCTCCTTCAATAATGATACAAAGTAGGCCATACATTATATAAGGTAAAAATAAAACCACCGCTTTCGTATAAAGACCGAGACGCGGGACCGAGACTGACTGCATGAAGATCGAGTCAGAGCCGGAGCAGAAGCCCGGTGAATGAGCGGCAGACTAGCCTCGCCTGCCGCCGACCCGACCGGCGTAGCTCATTCTCAGACACCGTATCGCGAAGTCACTTGCCGGTCACTATCGTATACAAATTACAATGTCAATGCCAATGAATGGGCAAAAGTAAGTCGCAAATTTGTTTTAAATAAAGCACATTAATGTGCTTAATCGGCAGAGTCGCCACAGAGTCTAGTTCTAGTTTAAATGATGTTATACGCTAACGTCAGTTAATTATCCTAAGTCTAAGACAGGAATAAATAGCATACAAATACAATTCCGGCATTTTGAGAATGCTCGTTTTTGTCGTCTGCTTCATATCTCGATACGTCATCCTCACTCACAAACGGTTTTTGTACACACAGTTTTGCCGACAAAAATTGTTATCATCATGAAAATGCCGATGCGGTTTATTTTGATAAGACTATGATTGGAATGAGCGATTTTGTAAAAAATTCCCATATACATGAAATGTCAAACAAAATTATATATTTTAGTGTCAATCTGTACAAAATCGGACTTCTGGTCTATTTATCAAATCTACAATCTACCGAAAAACGTTACTGTCAACTGGGGCGCCCTTCGAAATGGTCACAAAAAATAATTCGCGATTTCTCATAGACTGCGTGTATAACAATATACGAGTTGACCTTCCTGAAGGCAACACGGTCTCGTGTTTACCGCCCTCAACGTTCGTTGACCACAAGATACTTGTAAGATTTTGCGCAGAATGAGCGCGCGATAAGCGCGCGACTGCGCGCAGTCTACTTTTTTTACCATAGAAGTATGAATAAACAAACCAACCCGTTTATAACTAGAAGGCTCACTTAACGCGCGCAAGTCACGTGTCCCATAGACTTTGTACATGGGCAACATGGCGGAGTGAACCGATTTTTGAAGCTCCCGTAGCCCACTTCTCTACGTCATCGCGTAGTGACCTAGAAATACTGGACCAATCATCATGCTATGCAGTGCGTAGACTATCGCGCCTATTTTCCTGCGCACTGTCCTAGATTTCATCACGCTTATGAGAACAATGGGAGCCATTGTGACGTATGCATATGAACTTGTTTTATTGACCTCGATCCCGTGACGACGCGTTTGAACTACTCTGTGATTGGTTAACTGTAGTTCCCAAGTAGCCCATAATGCAACCAGTTCTGGGCTCTTCCGGTGAGCAAAAATCGCTGCACTCTGGCAGCAGTGACACCCCCCTGTTTTTTACCGTCTGAACACAATCAGCTTCGAGACTCGTGGTTTGGGTTGACCTCGTGACCGAGATATGCTTCCGGTGTGAAAACAAGTCAAGTGAGCGCGCGTGACCTCAAATGAGAAAGGCGCGCATGCTACTTCCGGTTTTAATTCTTAAGAATTGCAACTCTCGAGAATTGGCATCGTTTGAACACACATTTTGAAGTTCTTAAGAATTGCAATTCTTAAGAATTGCAATTCTTAAGAACTTGGCTTTCATCGTCTGAATACGGCTAGATAGATAGATAATTTATTGTCACGTTACATAAAATAACATAAAATTTGTTGCCGGACATTAAACAAATATGTGCAGAAGTCAAAATCAGTAATACAAATGATAATTAACACATATAATTATAAGGGCAAGACTAATCACAATTATGCATAACATACAAATCATACAGTACGAATAAATATCACTTACAATTGTTTGGAGGGAGAGAGAAAGAAGTAGAATAGCAATGTGCATAATTAAACTTAACTCAAGCTCAGTCCCATCCAGAAATCCACAATCCCCCATGGTGCGCACCAATACGTGGTGTAGCTGCATCTTAACACATATTTAACATATTATAAGTCCAGGTGCCGAACAACAGTATTCCTTTGCATGGTTTGAGCAGCAATTGAATGCGTTTAGGTCAAGGCGATCGCGAAATTGTCCCGCTGATACATAACGTCAATCACTGATCTAATTGAACCCTTCCTATAGGTTGTAGTAATTCTAATCAGATATCCGGTATGCAATTAATTCATTTTGTTCATTGCATATTAAGTATTTCTCAAATTATTATAGCACGCATTTGGTGTTTATTGTGCTTATATTTTATGTATCTCAAATTGTGAAGACTATGTAATGCACCTTCAAATGCTCATAAACTATAGCAGCCTTGATTCATATCATTCACCTTATCCCTAGGTCCGACCAGCTGTTATCATCCGTCATCACCTCCACACATACTCATGGTCATCTCTTTCCATAAATCAACCCCCGATAAATCATCTAATTCAAGACCATAACGGTCACCAATGTAGTAAAGGACCCATTTTAAATTGTATAATTAGTGTGAAAAATGAAGGGGGGGGGGGGGGGGGAAACAAATTAGTTCGATCACAAACGTTTCTTTTAATTATTTATTACATCATGGTCTCTGTCTGTATGTCTGTTGCACGGGTTTTGCTCATAGTATGCAATGATCCCGGTGCGCTCTAAATCCATATTGCTATATCGATAAGTCTATCACTCTATCTCTCTCGCTCTCTCCAAATAAAAAAAAAACGCAACGAAGAATATTCATTATAAAAAAAAGACGAATCACAAGAAATTCACGGTCGAAAAGCGTGAACATGGGCAAGTTAAATTGAAATACGTGCATGTCCCGAGGATGATCTCAATTATATTATTATATGCCACACAGCGCTTTACATCACTCATCAGTATTCAACCCGTTCAGTTAATAACCAATTATTTCACTCACAACTTGGATTCCTCACAGATTTAGCCGTTCGGCATATCGGCAAAACATTAATGTGCTTTTAAGGGATTACTGATTTACTGTTTTGTTTAATACAGTATTATTTTGTGCTGTTTGTATGTTAATGTGTGTTTTATATGTTGAAGGTGCTTTGGCATCATCGGCTTTCCAATTGAGCGCGATTCGTCTTCAATTGTTTAAAATAAATCGCAAATTACTGTACATAAGTATGGATGGCAAGGATAGTGTAACACTGTCCCATGCACTGATGCTCATGTAAGTTATCATTGTCCCATTCAATCTGCTTCAGTACCAACTTTTGATTGTTTTAAGAAGTATCCCCTACTTGCAGCAAAATTGCGGTGCATCATAATTCCATCTATAGCATGATGCACAGTAACTATAAATATGCTTTGGCGCAATGTTTGTCCGAATTAATATCTACTGCAAATATGGTGGCTTTAGTTTGAAGGAAAAAAAACATGGTTCGCCGTGCCTCGAGATAACCAACAGGAGCCGTATAGACCTTGCCTGTTAAGATCAGTACCAATTTCACAAGTCAGTTTCATCTTAGACATGTTAGAGGACTGTGGCTTCATCTTGCCCTTAGCCCCCATGTATGAACCCGGGGCCTAGACACCAGCTATAGCCACAATCGCAGCCCGGAAGAGCTTTATACAACTTTCTGATAAAATCGCTAATCGATAAACATATCCAATTGTCATACTATGTTGTTGTTTTTTTTAATGAATTGTGGAAATAAAATAAAATCAAAATCAATTAAATCAATTAAAATCAATTAAAATCAATTCATGCAATGTTGTCCGTATAGCATGCCCTTAGTAAATCCTCGGCCCGGTCGAAACAAGAGTATATTGCCTGGATTTAGTGGTCTTATCCTTTACCCGCCTGGTCAACGGAAGCCCGCGGGAGCTGTAGTGAACCCTTCCCATACATAATGTATTACTGTCAATTACTGCTAATTTGTGACAAGTCTGTTGCCCACTCCCATCCCCGTCATCATGGTAATTCGATCCAATCCCGAAGCTAGATCGGTACCCGTCCGATAACATTCAGTACCATACGTAACCCATTGACTATAGGCACCTCTTGGACAATGTTTTAGGATTGACAGCATCTATAGGAGCGGTTTAAATGAGTCTGCTCAGCTTGCCTTGAGCTTTAGTAGTCTTTCTTTAGTCAATAAATTAAAGAATTCTTAGGGGTATTTTGAATATGGTGTTGGCACTGTACTAAATCTAAACGATTCTCTACAAGTTTTGCCTTGCCGGCGTCTATGCCTGAAGGTTTTCTTCAACAAGACAGTCTGATGAATATCGCGACCTGTCACCAAAAATGCATTGCAAAGAACGTCAATCATCAAACAAGACATGAATGTGTTTGCCTACGAGTTATATCATTAGCGCGGCAGAGTGATGTGTAATAAAATCAACTGTCTTTCAATTAGTGTGTACGAAGAGTGAGAGAGATAACAAAGACTACAATATCATTGTTACGATCTGACGTAATTGACTGCTTTCACGAACAAAAATTTGGTTTCCCGCATGTTAATCACGTAACATCTGTTATAAAAATGTACATTACCGCCTTTTGGATCAATAAACAAAATAGCAAAATAAGTATGTCCTTGATGTGGCCACATAGATCTACGATGATATGTCATTCACCACGGGGATAATACAGTTTTGGTGTTGAGTGCAGTTTTATAAATAATTAATTTGTGAGGTAATGGAAAATTATAAGTGTAATATTTGGTAAACTTATCATTTTGCATGAAGCGATGCTTTCGAGAAAAGTTGTGATATTCAACTTGAAACAGACTAATCGTACTAAACCAATATCCATGGAACATAGCAGAATTAATATAGATGTTCCATACCCTGACCTTGTGCCCCGTTACAGAAAGAGATACGATCGATTGTCAGAAAGTCAGCAAATTTGCGAATTTCAACCAATCAGATTTGCGCATTTAAAACACAATACATGATCTGACTTACAATTAATTGAAACATACAATCGATTGTATCTCTTTCTGCAACGGGGCACAAGGTCAGGGTATGGAACATCTATATTAATTCTGCTATGTTCCATGGATATTGGTTTAGTACGATTAGTCTGTTTCAAGTTGAATATCACAACTTTTCTCGAAAGCATCGCTTCATTCAAAATAATAAGTTAACCCTAATATGGACAAGTTTCTCGTTCAGGCCCCACTATGCAAATCGTCATATAAGTGACGTTATGATAACGTAACGCTAAGTGCTACTGCAAACTTGTCTTCACTACAAATGTTTAAAGGTAAAGAACGGGCCTTCTGGCTCCGGCGATGTGATGTGATGTTGTGTCTTGATGATATTTGTTTTTTGGTTTTAGTTTGACTTCCGCGTTTTCTTGAAACATTTCAAACTCGCACTAAAAGCTTGCCTCCGGTGTCGCGACTCTTAAAATCTTAATTTCTTCCCAAATTCACTATGCTCGGAAGCCATCATTCCGAGTAACACATTGTAAATTAGGTAATTTGTGTTAACAAAATAGTAGGGCCTACAATTCGAAGAATCGATGGGGGTGAACACATCACTAGCTAAATATGTTTAGATGTTTTTTTCGTTCCCTTGTGAATGGAGGCAATGTTTTTGCTCCAGAAAGGCCGAGCTGGGTTAAAAGCTAAGTGATATTAGGGGAAAAAAATATTTACAAGCTACCAGAATTGACATTAAGGTTTTTGTCGTGTTTGTTTACGGCTGTTCTTGTGTCACGACCAGGAGAAAATGACAAATAACATGTCAGTATAAATTTAATGATGTAAAAGCATTGTTTCGAAGTTACTCCATGGCACAGTTATGTGTAACATCAATTTAAATCTTTGCCTTCCGGAAGTTTATTTTCCATGTTAACTGTAAGGGAATTTCAAAATTGTGGGTAAAACTGGTTAAAGTTCAGACGTGAATTTTCAGTAAATTATAAGGAGATTGTAAGTATGGTTTAAAACAGTGTTCTTTGCAAATATTTATGCTTAAATGAATATCCCAGTTTCTACATAAACTTAATAAGGAAAATAAATGTTTAAAAAATGTAATTATCAAATGTAAAAATACTTGTATTATTGAATATAGATTTAGTGATAAATTGTTTCGAGAAAAACACAATGACTGCGATGGTTTTCTATATGATATACTGTGATTCTTTAACGCATATCAGTTTTCCATCTCTCAGTGGAATAGGAATGGTAGAAATGATGAATCTTAACTATCAAATCCTATAGTGTTAATACTATACGGTATGTGATTTGTTAGATATATCTCGATCAATAACGATTTAAAGGAACTACAGCGTCTAGATGGCCTAATTTTTCTCAATTCGGCTCTCTATATCTAATTTTTCCCGAAGAAAAAGAATTTGGCACTCATTTCTCATGAAATCAATCAATTTTGGGGTAATAAGTAAATATTATCTTATTATCCTGGGAACGCCCCTTTTAAATCGCCAAAATGTGACGTCATCTAAAGAACGGACTAATGAACTAAATTCTGTAGATGACGCGTCATGACGTAAGCCAATGAATTGTCAATCACATGTCGATCACGTTGCCGATTCCGGACCCTAAATGTGGGCGGGGCGTAAAAACTGGCTGCTAGGTGAGATTTGGCATCAGAAAACTAGTCTCAAATTACTACTGTGTTTATTTTAATGGATTTTTTTTCGGCAGACCTATGTTTCAAGTCATCAACTATGGACTAAGTGTCAAAGTACGTTTTATTCTTTAGGTCCTTTAAATACAGGACAAACGATTTAGATTATATTACTAATACGAATATAAACAAGGAATTATTCTCGGATGACGGCACAACTTCTTCACAATTAGATGCCAGCATCAAGGGGACGAAACAACCTTTTATTTTGGATGATGGATCACATCGGGAGAAAACAAGTCTTGAAATAGTGGAGATGAGGTTATCTCATGAGACGTAACAACTCACCAAGTCCCATTAGTCACGAATCTCTCACAAATTAATATTTTGGTATAGTACAGAATTGTTAGAAATGTCTGAATTGCGTGTCATTATATCCTTACATACACATGCATGACTTGGTAGAGGGAACTACGTATACCGTTTCACGAATCGTCAATTATTTGCCGCGAAAGGACATGTCCACCTCATTTGAGACGTGACAATATCATCAATTTATATTTTCAGGAAATACTATAATTTTACACGTAAATTATCTTGTTTAGAAACAAAGAAATGATACAAATTTCCAAATTGCTTAAATGTATCATTATATCCGTATCAATTCATAATATGCATGCAAGACTTGTCGGCGTATTCATTTTCATGAATCGTAATTTTGCACGAAGTAGAATATTTGTTTTCTTTCGTTGAGCCTGTCGCCTTGTAGTCCGTAAAAAGGCGAAACTAGTGGGGGAGGAGAGAGGCACTTATTATGAAACTATACAGGGTGGCCCAAAAAAAACGGAACGGGGCACTTCCCAAAATATAATACCACAATGTTTATGTTCATCGGATAGGGTGTCCTTTCCAATGAAAAACGATACCAAGAACAGTAATTTTGGTCAGGTCGTTTTTGTTTAAGGACGCAGTGAGTGAGACCATGTCAGGTGCCGATTTATGTCGATTTCGACCTAGTCAATGCCAGTTTAACCGCACTCCTTGCCCGTAATACCATTCAGCGACCAGGCCCATTCTCTCGGCACACGGCTGAGTGCACACTAACAATAGTGCGCGATGCTCAACGATATGAACGGCGGTTCGTGCAATTCATCAAGCGCTGGCTCAATACAAATTGACAAAAAAGAGAACCTGACATGGTGTCACTCACAGGGCCCTAAAACAAAAACTACACGACCAAATCGACTGTTCTTGGTATCGTTGTTCATTTGAAAAGACACTCTATCCGATGGACATAATACATGTGTTACTTTATTTTGGGAAGTGCCCCGTTCCGTTTTTTTTGGGCCACCCTGTACAGTAACACGTTACATTATAAAAGGCCGTTCTAAGAGTCATATAAATAGATCAAGTGAGTTGATGTAAAAATACTAACTAACCTTGGCGGCTTCCACATTGCATATGACTGACACGAATCATGGATCGAGCCCCGCTAGTTGAATTCCGATCTAAGTTTATTAAGTTGGTAACCTCATTGTTACCAACGTAACCATTCATTGACGCCGTTTGGAAACCATGGCGACTGTTACTCGCGTTCTTTGAAAACCTACTGTGCAGAACAACGTAATTAAACTGCATTCAAACTGAAAATAATACATTTTATGAAAGCGTATACTGATTTGATGATAAGGTTTATTAATTTGAAAGTCACTGCTTTGTTAAATGGAGTAGTCACGGCTTTGTTAAATGGTGATAATGCGATACAACGCAACAAATTTGGAAAATAGGGTTTCACGCTAATTTTCACGATATAACCCCACGGTCTGCATAGTTTTATGAATTATGATGCTATAGTAGTCTGTTTATCTAATTAATTCATATATTTCCTGATATGTTTCAAAACTGATGTATACATGAGTGTATTTTATAACTATATTATGTGGGTTTTTTCATCTTGTACGTGATTCAGCCTTGGATGCCGTGAAGTAATTTTATAAACTTTTTATTGAATTGAATTGAATTGAGGGGTTAACATAGTAATTTATAGATTCTTACCGAGATAACCATAGTTGGCGACTAAGAAAACATAATATTATCGTTGCTTAGTCAAATCATCCAAAGAATATATTCATTCAAAGACTTTATTTTCTGCAATCAATAAACTAATCAGTTATAACAAAATTGATAATAATATAGAACATAAGGTATGCAAACAGTATACAAAATATAGAACAAAAATACTTATACATAGGCTGGGCCATTGCGTGTATACAACATGAAAGCAGAAGGTCGCCGTTATAGGCAAAAGCTTGAGCAGACGGTCATCCGAGCTTAAATACAATAGACTTAGCATCGAACTAAGGGTAGGGTTTTATGAATATACGGGCCCTGGGTTTAAAACCCGATCTCCTGTGTAGCTTCTAAATCCATGACTGTGTGTGGATGCATGGCTTTAAGTACGTTACGGTCATGGTTGATCACGGTCGATCACGGTCGATCGAGCCCATCAGCTACCTCGAGACGTCAATGTACCACGCCTGCAGACGCGGGGGCGCCAGCAAAATTAACAACAGTTGATCACAAAAACGTGATTGTTTTGCTAAAAATCATTACCTACCCCATGAGGGTTAACCACCGGTGTTTCCCCATTATGCTTCCTTCCCGAGGGCTTGATCTGAAAAGAGTTTGTTAGAAGGGTGTTTACCTCCAACCAGTGGCGTAGAGAAGAGTGGTAAAGGGTAAGGGGCAAATTCCCATCCACTATTGGAAATCTCACTCCGCGGCTGCCCCTTTGGTGGATACACACATACATAAACAAGCGGACACACATACACACCCACATGCACACGCACATCCACACAGTGAAAACCAAACCAAACAAAACAAAATGACACACGTACATGCACCACCAAATTCATTTGGTGGTTTAATAATTATGTGCATGTACGTGTGTCGTTTTGTTTTGTAACACTTCTTTGTTTAGGATATGTTTCCACGATTACGTAAAACGCCCCCATTACCCCACCCTACCAGCTCACCGATGTCTTCCGTGTTATGCAACTGCCTCGAAACGCATCAACGGTAATGAACAATTCAGCATCACTATTGATCCGGGTAGATTTATAGACATAAGGGGGTATCCTCCTCAAGGACATTCCAACTGCGAGCATGCATCATCACTGTCATAAATGTTTGATAAATATGTTTTGCTGTAAGCGTTCTTTGGCATTTTCCAGAACGGATTATACCTTCATCATTTTTCCGGATCTCTCGTAATGGACTCGGGAGACAAATTAATGTAAAGAGTAAATCCAGTATCATTTAAGTAAACATAAATTCAAGGAAAGAGGAAGGATGCAGGGCGCGCAAGAAGATAGAATCATGGGGAGGGAGAATATAGAGGTCTGAGAGGGGTATTAGAGAGATGAGGCGCGAGAATAATCAAGCTTACTACAAAATTAAACAAACAGTAACATAATTATTTGAATGCGTATACAAACGTGAATTTATTGGTGTCAAGTTTATGGTTATTTTGTATCCAAATCAACGCGCGCATAATTATGCAGGGCTTGACACTCGCACTGGCCCGCTGGCCCGGGGCCAGTGAAATTGCACTTTGGGCCAGCAAAAATGTATACAAGTCATATTTTGGTGGCCCGCGATCGGGCAAGCAGATTTTCAACCCGACATTGACAAAATTAGAAAAATCAGTTTTCTTCTATGTCATGCTTAATCTATAATCACAGGTTTGATCAGGAAAGAGTTATATTTTGAAAAGTAAAACGTTTACTCATAAAAATACAATTTTCAGGCCAGTAGATTTGTCTTTCGGGCCACCAGAAAAGTGAAATAAATCTGGCCCAACCGAGCAAATGACAAAAAGGTAAGTGTGAAGCCCTGGATGTCATGTACGTGGTACGTACACGGAATACTAAAACAAGAATAGTGAAAGCAATAAACGCATTAGCGTAAAATCAACTAGTGAGATTGACGAACGGGAATTGACGAAGGGAATTGAAACGGCTGATCGTGTTTTTATTCTTAAAAGTAAACGAAATTCGTGCGAACAATTCGATAGAATGTAAATATGCAAGGGAGTTAATATACATTTTGTCTTTGGTATTTTTTTTACTCATGAGATTATTACCTTATTTACTTGTTGTGTATTTCTTATTTTAAAAATACATTTTATGTATATCTCCCAGTCTCATTTCTGCGATGTTCAAAATATCCCTTCTACGTTTCTCCTGTATACATGTATTGATTTATAATTAAGACACAGCTTATAAGTATGTTCATATTTCGTATGTTATCCTTACCACGGAAATTACAAGTAAGTGTTTCAAAAAAATTGTAATAAGGAATTATCATAAAACATAGTGATAATACGTTAGCCCAATATCGCATTCAAAAATCCCGCCGAAACCAGCTGAAAATGTGTGACGTCGCCCTGCCGGAAAGAACACACTTATCGACAGTGTGAACACAGTGTGAACACACTGTGTTTTAAAGTGTGGAGCACAGTGTTAAATTCGAGCGTTTTCACAGTGTGAAAGCCAACTCACACTGTGGACACACTGTGAGCACACTGTGAAATTGCTGAGGTACACAATGTGTGTGGACCTTTTCACATTATAAAATAGGTTGAAGAATTTCCTGCATTCTGATTGGTCAATTGCCATGTAATTTTTGGTTACTGTTTATGCAAGCGATATTATCGATATCAACACGATTATACACGATATCAAAACAATATACGCGATATATCGGGAATCGATACCGATATCATATTTACATCGTCTGCGCGGGGCCATCAAAATGGCGAATCGCGACGGCGATCCGCATTTTCACCTAATTACAGACGAGGAATTAGCCAAACTGCTGGAGGATTCAGACGCAGCCAGTACAAAAAAGACAATCAAATACGGATTCTCGAAGTTATAAAACTTATCAAAGATAAAGAATGTACATTTAGGTGAGATTTCGACGCCAGACTTAGATAAACTGTTATCATCGTTCTTTGCTTCCGTGCGGAAAAGTGACGGTGAGTTGTACACTAAAAAAACCAATGCAATACCTTCGCTATGGTATACAATGTCACTTCTTGGATAACTGTACTCTTGACATTTGTAACAAACTGAACTTCCCAGAGAGCAATCGCATGTTCAAAGCCGTATCAGTAAAATTGAGTAAAAATTGTGAGGGTCTATAGGTGCCACAAAGCACAAGCCTTCAATTGCTGCTGTGGACATGGACAAAATTAAATCGTCGTTGGAGACACATTGTAAATAAGTTCATCGTTCCTGTTCATCGTTCATCGTTCACTGGATGTTCAGTTCAGCATTCATCGTTCCTGACTTTATTTCTGTTCAGTGTTTATCACCCTTTTCATCGACTTCACTTGACAAGTTTTATATTATTAAGGTAAGTCTTAATTTCCAGTAAAAAAAAAAAATCAGGAAATTCATTTCATATAATAGATTTTTTTCTATTTTATGAAATAGGGCCCCCAAAATAAATCAATTGAGAAAAAAAAATTAAACTGTTTTATGAAATGGTGCCAAAAAATACATCAAAAATTTGTATTAAAAAAAAACAAAAAAACAACAACAACAAAAAAGTACTGACGCATGGCCATGCGTCAGTATACAAATGATGCGCAGGTATGAGTGGGTCGGTAGGAATTGTTTGCACAAGGTAACTATGGAACTGTTAAACCCACGAGGCGAAGCCGAGTGGGTTTAGACTAGTTTCCATAGTTACCGCGTGCAAACAATTCCACCGACCCACGAAATAAACTTGCGCATCATCTGTTTTTATAGAATGGGCATTGTTACGCCCCCCAAAAAGTCAAAAAATTAAAAATTAGAAAAATTACCGGATGCATGAAATAATTTTACCGGACGCATGAAATTTTTTACCGGACGCATGATTTTTTTACCGGACGCATGCCATTTTTTACCGGACGCATGAAATTTTTACCGGACGCATGAAATTTTTACCGGACGCATGATTTTTTTACCGGACGCATGACTTTTCATGCATCCAGTACAATTAATTGTCTGCACAAATTTTGCTCTCAACCAATCAGATTGCAGGGATTTATCAACCCATTCTATAATAATTACTTGGACGCATTGCCATGCGTCAGTTTTTACTGGACGCATGATTTTGCCATGCATCCAGTAAATCAGGAAAATAACAGATTTTTGTATTTGTTGGGGCGCCATTTTATAAAACAGATGATGTACAGGTTTAGTTCGTTGTTCGGTGGAATTGTGTGCACGCGGTACCTTTGAATTAGGTCTAGAACCCACATAGGCGCCGGAAGTGGGGGGGGGGGGGGGGCAGGGGGGCGGCCGCCCCCCCCCCCCCCCCCCCCAATCCAAAAAGTGTGGGGGGGGGGGGGGCAAAACGCGTTTTTGCCCCCCCAAAAAAGCCCCCGCCCCCCGAAGAAAAAAAAATGTATAAGCTAAGACTTGTTAATTCTAACGTTCAAAAACTAATTTACATCCATTTTAAGTAATTTCGTTGCGCGCTTCGCGCGCGAACAGGTTATCTCAGTATTTTATAACTTGCGTATGTTCTGGGGTGAGTACTTTTTCTGTACTGGGCCACGTAGTTCCCGTGTAGGCTGGTATTGCTCTGGCTGCTTGTGTGACGTACACCAAATTGCACAATTTCAAGTATACTCCGCACAAAAAGAAACTGGACACTTGTTTAAGTTGAAATATTTAATATTTATGTGCGACAGAGTGTACATTATCATATATCAAATTAAAGGAAATTTAGTCCTCTACAGGCAGAATATAAATTAACGGTGTAATCGTTTATGCATGAACTGCCATGATCAGTTAACAATAGAAAGGTCTGTTTTCCCAAATAGCAAAATCAATGGATGGCCACACCATTCGACTGCAATGAGTAAGCGTCTTGCTTTCAAGAAACAAGATGTGCGGGGCAAGTCTTTTATGACACCATTCAACCTTATTGTCATAAACAAACACCAAAAATACACATTTTTCAATAAAACAGGGCCAGGTTATGAGAACATCAACATATTGGTCTGTTTTTGAGGCATAAAGCTTGTCTGTTTCATGTGTCCCTTGCAATTTCAACTTTAGTTACCTAGAGAAGTGACATGTTAGAGACTGCCCAAATGGTTGACCAAGGGTGACATCAGATTTTGAAGATCTTGGGACTACGGTAGAATTCTTGAGAACAATTTATACCAAGTTTATGCTGAAATAAGGGCACAAACTGTAGTTTCGACGAATAAACATTAGCCATGGAATTCCCCATTGTGTTACATTTGGATGAAAATAAAACCTACAACGTTCACAATTTGTCTTCATTTACACCTTTTCTATTGAGATGAAACTAAAAAAGATCACATTTGTAATGAAATAATTATGCTATGTCATGAATATAGCGTTTATATCATGCTTGTCAACATTTAAATGGTTGAATGGATGTTCCATTTTTGCTATTTTTGAAAACAGACCTTGCGGTGGTTAATTGACCATGACAAGTCATGCATGAATGATTTCTCCCGGATTATATGCTAATATCGAAGAGGGCTATTGTTTCTTTAATTTGATATACAATAACTTATATATTATCTTTTTTTGTGCGGAGTATATATAAATGCAAAATCTTCCCCGTGGGAGGATACCCCCTCCCAACCCCCCCCCCCCCCCCTTGGCTCAGCCCCAGCCATTCTTGACTGTAGGCTATGTTGTTGGATCATACATAATGTGGCATATTTATTAGTGTGTCAATTATTTGTTTTCTTCGTGAAAAATATATTTAAAATTTCTGGTCGATCAAATCTAACACGCTTTCCCAGATACAGTTAATCTTAAGCAGGAATGTCCTATCTAGGTTGCACCAGATTGCACCATTTCAAGTATATAAATGCAAAATCTTCCCCATGGGAGGAGGATACCCCCTCCCAAACCCTCCCCTATGGCTCTACCCCAGCCCTCGGTCGCTTCGCTCCCTCGGGACTCATTCTTGGATGTAGGCTATGTTGTTGGATCATACATAATGTGGCATATTAAAGTGTCAATTATTTGTTTTCTTCAGTGAAAAATATATTTATAATATCTGGTCGATCTTAAGCCCGAATGTCTCACTCTCACATCTGGCAACCCTGTGAGCGTGGTTGGGCATGAGCCCCTACACACACAAATCGTGAGCCCCCTTAGGTCTTTGCTCCCCCCCCCCCCCCCCAATCCAAAACTGCTTCCGGCGCGCCTGAGAACCCACTCGGCTGCGCCTCGTGGGTTCAAACCATTCAAAGGTACCTTGTGCACACAATTCCTACCGACCCACTCAAACCTGTGCATCATTTGTATACTGTGAACGCAGGCAAGTACACACTGTGGCGATAGTTCCCTCACGTGTGTTCACAGTGTGAGTTGGTTTTCACACTGTGAAAACGCTCGAGTTTAACTATGTGATGTTTCCAAGAAAGCTTATTATCAACTGTTAGACCAAGAAATTTAATTTGAGTAACATTTTCAAGAGGAATGCCATCAAAAATAATATGTATTGGTAGTGTATCTAGTGTGTTACTAAAAAGCATGTATTTTGTTTTCTGAAAGTTAAGAGATAATTTATTGGATCGTATCCATTGTGTTACTTTTGTAAGTTCAGAGTTTATTGTATGTACAAGAGTATGTGAATCTTTAGGGCCATTCTTTGAAAAGTGAAACCTTTTCGGAAAAATTGAAGTTTTATTTTTCTGTAGTTTTGTTCCATTTTTGGAATGATCCATGTGTAAAGTTTCATGAAATACATGATTTGAAGTTTAAAATTAAACTTTTTTACTCATTTGCATAAATTTACATATTTCAATATTTTTCTAATAATCATATTTCAGAAAATAATCAAGATATCAAAAGGATAATTAGCAAGCTCATTCTTCTCACTTTCCTGTACAGGTTGATACCAACTTTGTAAAAATTCAACCTTTCATTCTTTTCTAAACCCGATATTATAAAATTCCCATTTTTCCATTCATATTGTACATGTCACACACGTGACCACCCCAAAATGTCACACACGTGACCAGACGTTGTCACATAATTAAGTACTATAAAAAACAACGGTTTGATATAATTCTCATTCATTGCTATTGTTGTACTTACAAATGTATAGTACTTCTCTGGTAATAAGATGAACATTATAGCTATTCATATTTTAAAGAATTTTCCAAATGAAATTTAGTTATGAAAAAAGCGCTCCGTGCGAAGTCACACACGTGACCCATGCCATTTGACCTCTGACATTGAGTTACGTAATCCTTATAAAATCTTTTGTGTTAAGTTTGAAAGACTACAACATATTCAAGTCACATATGAAGTAAAAATCATTATAGTCTCATACTTACTGAAATATAAGCATCCCATTTCAAAATTTGTCATGTTTTGGGTCACACACGTGACCAAGAATGGCCCTTTATGGGAAAAAAATAAATTTGAGTCATCTGCGAAAAGAATAAATGTGAGGACATCAGATGATCTACAAAAATCGTTTATGTATACTAAAAATAAAAGTGGACCTAGAAGACTGCCCTGAGGTACACCACAACGGATGTCTTGCAAATTAGAATTATGATCATTCAAAAAAACATATTGTTTTCTATCGGTTAAGTAGTTCCTGAACCACTCCAAGGCCTTTCCTCGTATTCCATAATGAGATAATTTGTAAAGTAAAATGTCATGATTAACAGTATCGAAGGCCTTGGAATAGTCCAGGAAGATACCAACTAAATGAGAACAATTATCAATGGCATGTGCCACTTTATCTACAAACGTAAGCAAGGCATGAATAGTACTATGTTTTTCTCGAAACCCAAACTGGGAATTTGTAAAAATATTATGTAAAATTAAAAATTTGACTGTTCTAGTATAAATAATTTTTTCTAAAATTTTCGAAAAAGTAGTCAATAATGAAATGGGTCGATAATTACTAGTATCAAGTTTATCTCCTTTTTATACAAGGGAATAACCTTTGCAATTTTCATGTGATCAGGAAATTGTCCACTTGTTAAGGACACATTAAAAACATGTACTAGAGGATCAACAATTGAGGGTATAACACCCTTTACAATTATATTATTAATCTCGTCATGACCTGAACTTGTTTTATTTTTTAGTACAGATACAATATCAATCACCTCCTCTCTAACTACTGGAACCAAAAATATGGAATTTGGATTACGCGGGCCCAAAAAGTCGGAAAAATGTTTATTTGCTGGAGGAATGTTTGCAGCTAGATTTTCTCCAATTAAGGAGAAATAATTATTAAAAATATCAGCTACATTATTAGGATCTTTTATAATTGTGTTATTAAATTTAATTTTTTGTAATTTTGGGTTTATCATTCGATAGATTCATGGCCTGTTTAATAATATTCCATGTATTTTTAATATCATGCTTATATATTTACGACTTACGAGACTACAAGCAGCCTGAAGCAGGCCTGACTAAAAGGTAATAAAATGATGACTGTTGTCCTCGCACAGGTCAGGGGAAAAGTACAGAAAAGGAATTATGTAAGCTACATCATACAAAACTTGACAACTTGAAAATTAAAATAAATGACTTCTGTTAGTGTTAGTACAGTTAAACATTTTTATTTCATTCATATTTGATTTGGTTATCCTTCACTGACTTATGTTTTGAATTAATTACAAGCTGAAATAGATGCTCATACTCAGTGCATGTCCGACTCCAAGTCGCTGTGAAAAATAAATTCATAATATATATCATATGATTTAATTCAAAGTCTACTTTAATTTATTGTCTTTAGTACTTACCAATAATATGCATGAGTTTGTCTTTTGGCCTTGCACTTGGCCTGGCTGAACTGTGTCTGAGTCTGACGTATAATGTCTTTGTATTGTTGGTTCCATCATGTTTATAAACGTTCGATACAGATCCTCAGTTGTTCCTCGAGGACGATGTTTTCGGCATGTACCTATAGCTAGGATTGCTTGAAATCTTTTTTTCGTGGAGTTATAGACCTCAAAATAATAAAAACGACACAGCGCGTTTAATTGTGCATTATACGAATATTCACCCGGTGCGAAGTTTTGCTCACGGCGCATTCCACGCAGTACAACGTTGCTGTGCGTGACCACTACGTGACCCGCGCACAGATTGCGTAAGCAAATACTAAACAAAATAACCAAAACTCGCTAAAACTGACTACATGTAATTATATATTCTTAATTTTCGAGACCTTTTCCGTGACGTACCTTTACAAATGTCGGCTTCACAATACCTTTACAAGTACAATATTGTTGTAATATTATGCTTAATCAGTTAAACTCCTTTATTGACCGATATATAGTTTGGTGGAGGGGCGCATTCGTTTTTCATTCGTAGAATCCAAATTACAGGGCTGTTCGATCTGAATTGTTGTGTGTGTGTTACGTTCATCCTCATTCGTCTACTGGAAACTGTTCAGACGATTTGTAAAAGGCGGACAGTCCCTTTAAGAGGTACACTACGTTCGACTTCGCTTCAGTACGTTAGCATCACGGATGCAAATGTTTCCTCTACCGTAGCGCTCTTTTGAACATGTCCAAAAATTAAATCGATGACCACACGGCACCCCGAAGTTAATACCAAGTTAGCATCACGGACAACTACGGTACGGTACGGATGTCGGTACGTTTAACTACCAACAACTACGTTCAGCTATACGTTAGCCTCCACTACGTTCAACTACGTCCGCTAACGTATAATGTGACCACCCCTTTATACATTTATCAAGAATACATTATATGAACATTTTCAAAGAAAACACGACAATAGCTTGTTACATTTACCACTGTGATGGCAAGGTGTATTTTACTATACACTGCCATGGTTATAATGTATCATTGTCGTTTTCAGACGATTTCGTTCATCTCATGGTGCATTGAAAATTTCTCACTTCTCGGTAATTTAAGTTTACGAAATTGTAAATTAAATGCCGGTAATTTCAATCAACCTCATTGTTACCAACGTAACCATTCATTGACGCCGTTTGGAAACCATGACGACTGTTACTCGCGTTCTTTAAAAACCTACTGTGCAGAGCAACATAATTAAACTGCATTCAAACTGAAAATAGTACATTTTATGAAAGCGTATACTGATTTGATGATAAGGTTTATTAATTTGAAAGTCACTGCTTTGTTCAATGGAGTACACAATGCCCAAAGCTCAAGCTTTTGCTTATAGCGGCGACCTTCTGCTTTCTTTCTTTATACACACAATGGGCCAACGTATTTAGTCTTACTCATGCATAAGTATTTGTGTTCTATATTTTGTATACTGTTTGCATACATTATGTTCTATATTATTATCCATATTTGTTGTAACTGATTTGTTTGATTGCAGAAAATAAAGTCTTTGAAATGAAAAAATGCCCAGACCTGGCTGTCTAATTTGTTAGTCTTGTTAGTCTACCACAACTTAATAACAACATCTGTAATGACTGGGGGCACGTGCCCTCCCCCCCCCCCCCCCCCTCCCCACAAATACACACACACATTATCTCAGGTGCCACAACCCCAACAATATGCTTGAGGGACATTTCAGTGGACAACGAAAATTGACAACATTAAAAATTATGTCTTTAACTTTAAATGTCATCACATTTAATGAACAGTGAAGAGCTTGTTTTTCTTGACTTGTGCCCCATCATGGAGATTAAAGCCCCCTGGTGCCCCCACTGGAAACATCTCTGCAACGCCACTGTCTCGAGTTGTTCAGACCCTCATCCTGCATGCGAGGAGGCAAAGGCAACATTATGTGGGTTTTTCCGATTTACGTATTTGCCCGAATAATGGAATCCCCTTTCAACAACGTACCCCACCTCATGTAGGGAAATTCTAGATGTGGGGTATTGATAACGGGCGTTTCAGGGCGGTTCAAATGGCTTATACACACATGGAAACCGATCGAATAATAAGTTTTTAGCAAATTTAGCACTTTTAACATTAATTAACTTCCTTTTCATGTTTTTTTGTTGAGATGGGAAGTTGGGGGGGGGGGGGGGGGGGGTACTTATAGCCCAAAGCAACCCAATGTATGTACGTGTGCGCCTATGTCACTATACCACGTGACAGTATCCTTCATCCAACTTTGTAACCTTTTCCCCTGATGTTTGTCAAGGGGATAGAAAGATGCACCTACGGACAGTACACACTAAGAAAAAATGGGTCAATCTTACACCTATATATACCACTGCAAAAACGAGGGTGTTAAATTAACACCCACTGGTATCTATATCTGACAACACCAGCCCGGTGTTGTCAGATATAGATACCAGTGGTGTTAATTTAACACCAGTGGGTGTTAATTTTACACCCTCGTAAATGTTGCACTTATAACGGTGCGCCGAGTGTGGCAACGGTGTGCACCTATATATAGGTGCACACCGTTGCCACACTGGGAGCACCTATATAAGTGCAACATTTCACCTTTCGGTAAAGGTGCATAGTTGATCATTCACCGCTTGCACCTTGACGGTGCAATAAAGCATCTTTAGGAAAAGGTGCAAAGTTGCACTTAAAAGTAGATAGGCAGATGAAAGTGTAAGTGTAAATGTAAGTGTAAAGTGTAAATCTAAGTGTAAGTGTAAATGTAAGTTAAAGGTGCAAAGTTGCACTATTTGGGAAATTTGCAAATATGCCATTTTATGGTGCAACATTACACCTTTGAGTAAGGTGCAAAGATGCACCAAAAATGGTGAAAAATTGCACTTTTGGTTAGGTACCACCCCTTTTCTTTGTGTATCTATAGCCCTATCCTCCTAATCCCACTAACCTACGACATATCCTATACATACTTCGCCCTAAGCCTATACCTATCGTTCCTATCTATCATTTCTTGTTCACGATTAGCTTATAACCAGTGTACAACACGATGTATGTTTTGTAGTGGTTAGTAAATTAACACAGCCTGCATTTCGATAATTATTTCACAAAATAATGGGATTATGAACAGATTCAATGTCAGTTTGAAAAAGCAAAACTAGCTCATGAATATTCATGAACCGGTAAAAAATTACTTCAAATTGTGTGGTTTAACGGTAAAGTCTACAAGAAATTAGGTTTGTGTGCCTGTTTTTTTTTCACAGACCAGGGTAATAAAAGAAACAACCTGTGGTCAGGCGCGCCGGAAGCAGTTTTGGATTGTGGGGGGGGGGGGGGCAAAGTCCTTAGGGGCTCACGATTTTGTTTGTGTAGGGGCTCATGCCCACCACTCTCACATGCAATTTTGAGCCAGTGAGACATTGCGAGGGAGCGAAGCGACCAAGCCCAAGTGAGCGAAATGACTGAGCGGGGGAGGGTGTGGGAGGGGGTGTCCCCCCTCCCACGGTAGGGAGCTTTTGCATTTTTGGACTTGAAATTGTGCAATCTGGTGCATACTTGGTGACACACAGAAATATTATGCCACATTATGTCAATTTCAACAACATAGCCTGCAGCCAATGAGTCCCGAGGGAGCGAAGCGACCGAGGGCTGGGGCAGAGCCAGAGGTGGAGGGTTTGGGAGGGGGTATCCCCCTCCCAAGGGGAAGATTTTGAATTTATATACTTGAAATGGTGCAATTCGGTGCACGTCACACAAACAGCCAGAGCAATGCCAGCCTACACGGGAACTACGAGGCCCGGTACAGAAAGTACTCACCCCAGACCATACGCAAGTTACACAACAAACTGAGATAATCCGTTCGCGCGCGAAGCGCGCAGCGAACACCTTAAAATGGATGTATAAATTAGTTTTTGAACGTTAGATTAACAAGTTTCAGCTCATACATTTTATTTTTCTTTCCCACGCTTCTTCTTTTTTTCCTTTTTTTGGGGGAAGGGGGCTTTTTGGTGGGGCAAAAACGCGTTTTGCCCCCCCCTTTTTGGATGGGGGGGATGGCGGTCGCCCCCCTGCCCCCCCCCCCCCCCCCCCCCCCCCCCACTTCCGGCGCCTATGCCTGTGGTGTTAGCAAAGGCCCAATTCAACAGGATTGTTTCTGTTTCATAAAGTAACAACCAAAAAACAGGGAAAGCAATTTGCAGGTAGTACGAAAACCGTTTATTAACAGTTATGAATGTAGGTAATTGTAAATAAAACACAATTTTATAAACTAACGACATTTCTGTTATTTTACATAATAAGTTCTGTTAAATTGATAAAAACGGTGAAAAGTTGTAATTTTACGGGCAAAAAACCTTACAATTATACAGTTAATTTTCACAGTGTAGCTGATGGCCCCACATTTGTGTAGGACATCACATAACAGTTAAATAATCTAACCATTGCAACCATTTCAACAAAACACATGCAAATACTGTAAATAAAATATTTATATTCATATTAACACAAGATGCGCCGCTTTGCACCGCAAAGGTGTAAAAACTTAAAGCATGTTGACTTCTGTTCATCTGTATTAGTGTACACATTCAATATTTGTAAACGGTTTGACCTAAATATGTTTTGTATATTTTTAAACATTTTATAATTTATTTTTCTTTATGTTGCTAAGCCCCACCTCCTAAAATACCCTCCAGAGTAAATTCTATTGTTGACCTACCATGAGATTAACAAAAGATGAAAGTACAAAAAGAACATCCGCACAAAAGCATGCCCTGCATACCTCCATTCAATAGCTTAGACAGTGCTTTTCTTCTGACATAGCAACAGCTATTGAAATTGAAGGTGTGTGAGTTGGTATTCTATTCAACCGTGTGATGCTATTGTGATTAGGCACTCCGCTTGGGTGAAGGTAACTTCTTTGTAACTGAGTAGTGAATGGCTGATGATGTCACAACAGGTCAACAATAGAATTCTACTCTGGAGAGATTTTTAGAAGTGGGGGCTTCACAATATGGAGAAAAATAATTACTTAAATGTTTTAAAATAAAGAAAATATGTTTGGGTTAAATGGTTCACAAATAGTTGATGTGTACACGAATAGAGATGAACAGAAGATAACATGCGTTTAGTTTGCCTGGCCACTTTAATGCAAGACTAACAGCCCCTTCGTTTTATAATCAACTGCAAGTATGCAATTCTATGGATTTTGAAAGGGTTTGCACCTTGCACGTATTCTATAGCAAGTTGTTTAGCTGCAAAGCATGATTACGCATCTTTGCATTGAAACTGCTTGTATTTGTGTCCGTATGTGTCCCAATATAGAAATCATTCTAAGAAGACTTCTCTCTTTTTTAACAAAATGTTATATTCCTGGGTTTGATGGAACAATGTTATTCAAACAAAGTCAATAGCGTTCAGTGGTGACCTGGAGACGAACTATTCAATTGATATAAATGCGAATAAATACGTAGACAAAATCGGACACAAATCAGCTGTTGCTATGTCGGACAAACCCCTGAAAAGCGTTTCTACTTGCCATGATCAACCATTGAAGATAGGCTACGCATGAACTGGTCTTTAGAGCATCGAATTAATGACGTCGCATGCATTAGCGTGCGATAGCTAAAGGCCTGGTCACACAGGACACGACCAGACCCACAAATGCAGTACGCATTGGTACGAATCTATGGCAAGCCGTTTTAACATTTATTCCTATTTCTTGATATCAAGAATTGAATTATTGATATCAAGACTGCATTTCTTGATATCAAGAATTACCAATGCTTAACAATATAAAAATATTTCTTGATATCAAGAAATAGGAATAAATGTTAAAAACGGCTTGCCATAGATTTGTACCAATGCGTCCTGCATTCGTGGGTCTAGTCGTGTCCTGTGTGTGACCTGGGGGGCGTTGCATAAAACTCAAAGTTGCGTTTGATTTTGCGTTAGATCGAACGCAAAATCAAACGCAACTTTGCGTTTGATCGCAATTGACCGTTGCACAAACATCTGGATCAAACGCAACTTTGCGTTTGATATCAAACGCAAGTTTAATTATGATATGGATCAGACGCAAAGTTGCGTTTGATATCAAACGCAAAGTTGCGTTTGATTTTTGGTGACTTGCGTCGAAAATCAAACGCAACTTTGCGTTTTGAGTTTTATGCAACGCCCCCAGGCCTTTATGGTGGCGTCACACCGACCTACGCTTCTACTGCGTTCTAGACAATAGCTGATCACAATCACTGGAATGTATCTGCAAAATGTCTTTTGTTCAATGTGGAGCTGAATGGAAAGATTATCTCACATGTGTCAATAGATATCCTTCCATGAATGCACAGACAATAGCTCGCTGAACAAAAGATTAGGTCGCCAGAGTTCCGCGTTTGCTTTCGACATGTCGAAAACAAGCGTAGCTCTTCCACGACCTCACATCTGCTCAACTTTTGTTCAGGGAGCCATTGTATGTCCATGCATGAGAGGCTATCCTTTCACCGATGTGCGATAATCCTCCCATTCATTCGTCATTTGTACAATGCTTTGCCTCCCACTGCCAAATTTATGAATGGGGATTAGGAGCGCAGCGAGAGCGCAGTACAAGCGTAGAGGTGTGACGGGGGTATTATCAAGCAAATGGCCGATCAAATTGGGGCTGTAACGAAACTATGTGTGAATTATAAATATTTTCATAGTACTTTATTTTCAATTTCTCTATTTTTCAAATCCCTTCATGCATAATGAGCTTATATTTAATAAAAGGAAACATAGAGTAGTGATGGAAATCAACATTTTGCATTAAAACACGAAATGCATATTTTGTCTTTCTGAGAGTGAATTATTTCTCTCGGACCCTGTAATTGGCGGACGGCCTTGCTGTGGCCGAAGTTGTCATTAATATACATTGTCAGACTCATTTGAATACTATCAAGTTAATATAAAAAGACAGTTGGCGCATTTTCATTATAACACCAGAAAACATATGAAATAATTATGTTGCACGATAATTTTGATGTTGGCATAGAGTTTATGAATGGTATATTAATAGAGGATCGCAGAAAACCACGTGTGCAGTAGGACCGTGGTATAGGAATAAGACCAAGAATGGTGGGATTGTGCACTTTAGCAAAGATCCACCTAACTAGATTAGATGCATAAAATGGTGCAATGTTACTCCTTTGCCGAGTCTGCACCTTTCGCCGTTATACCCTAGTCACACCGCAAGACCGAACCCAGACCGACACCAAACCGAACTAAATTACAAATTTCGCTTTATCGGGCTCCGACAAGAGACCGAACTGGGGTTAGCAGTCACACCAAAATCATTCGGTCTTCTATTCATCGCGTGAATTCGGTTTGCATTCGGCCGAATCAAGACCGATACGACCCCGATGATATTTGAATGGACCCCGACATGAAACCGACAATTCCGAACTCACATGGAACGCAGCCCGAATTCATTCCACTAGTATAAATACCACACTTGGGTTTACTCTACATCTGAACGATAATCATTTCTGATATCAGTTTCATGTTCTATTTCCCAACTCAACATTACGAAAATGATTGTTTGCGAATTCTTGTCTGATTTATGATTCATTATAATTCTTTGTCAAAGTACAAGATGAAGTAATCCTGAACTTAAACATGTTAAATGAAACAACATATGACTTGTACTTGGAGGAAGCTGGCTATATTATGTTGCTTTTTTTTAAAGTGAAATTATGGAATATTTCACTGAATATTATAATCCCATTCTAGTCACAATATATATTTCTGGTCCGTTTATTTATGAGTTTGAATCAATTATTTTAAAAAGCTGTATCACTTTGGTGATCCCTCTCATATATATCACCAAGTTGATTTCTATCCTTCGGGCTTATGTCAGGTTTATAATAGCTTTTATAAAATGGGTAGAAGAATCCCTGCATTCTGATTGGTCAATTAGCATGTAAAAGTTTTTTACTGATGCATGGCTCACTTTAGTTTGATTTTCACAGTTTTTTGCGCTCATTTTATAAAACAAATGCTGCACAGGCATATTTCTTGGATCAAAAAAATTAAACAAATAACAAATTTAAATTTATATCATTAAAAAAAAAAATTATATTTTAAAATTGATATACATTTTTTTTATATCATTTAAACAAAAACAAAAAATTATATAATTTCAAAAACAAAATTTAAAACAATTAAAATGTGAAAATCAAAATTTTCCCCAGCCATTGGTCGGTACTTTTGCAGCCATGGGTCGGTACTTTTGAAGCCATGGGTCGGTACTTTTTAGCCATGGGTCGGTACTTTTGAAGCCATGGGTCGGTACTTTTTAGCCAATTTAGCCATAACTGGGAAAAAGTCAGATTTTCACATTTTTTCGCGCCCATTTTTATAAAACAAATGCTGCACAGGCATATTTCGTGGATCAGTAAGAATTGTATGCACTCGTTTAACTTTGGAAATGGTCTAAAACCCACTCGCTGCGCTCGTGGGTTTAAACCATACCAAAGTTAAACTCGTGCATCCAATTCTTACCGATCCACTCTTGCCTGTGCATCATTTGTATACTGACCACTCGAGCAATGAAAATTAAGGGGTTTCAGGGACGAGCGCCATACTAGGGTTTTCTCGGGGGTTTTTATAGCTCAGTTGGTAAGAGCACCGGACTAGCAATCCTGAGGTCTCGGGTTCAAATCCCGTTGAAATCCCATTTTCTTTGCTCCTTTTCAATCACATTATCTGGTCAGTTTCTTTATATGTTTGAATTGAATAGTATAATGATATAAATAAAAAAAGTCATTAAACAGCAGTACTGTTTTATCTTCAGTGATTGTATATGTTTTTAGTTGTGTCTACTTAACTTCTAGACTCATAAATTACTTAAAAGGGATCTATTAGCAGTGTCCACAAACTTCCGAGTGTTTTTTTTCACATACCTCGTTGTATTAATATCACCAATTTAAGAACAGCTTTTGGGGCACGTTGTTTTGATGTATGCTTAAAGGATTTAAATTTCGAAAATCTCTATTGGAGAATTCCAACTGTGAATGACGTTGGTGTAATGAGTAGGGGAGTTGCAATTCGCACATAAATCGGTCACATGACATGTCATTACCTCGGAATGATCAGTGGACGTTCATTCTTCAAAGTAATCGTGAACATACATAACGTAATAATTGTGTACGAGGTCCACTCATAAAATAAAAATGGTATATATCATGGAAATCAATTATGAATATCTTTCAAGTATGATAAAAGAGACCCCAATCAAACTATTAGTTCAGCTTAAAGGTAACGTTGAGTATTGGTCAAACTTAACTTTAGTAACCAAGACCTGCACGATTACGGTACAAACTAATAGTTATGCTCGAAAAGTATACACAATTACAAACGACAAAGTAAAACCCCTGTTATCATTCAAAAAGAGCCGTTACAACTCAAGTGTCAAATTAACTCTAGAGAACGCTAGCGCGAAGCGCTAGCGTTCTAGGTCCTCCTAATAGCACCGCGCATATTCATGTGTATTGCACGCCCCGTTCGCCTTTCACATTGGCGCGCTGCGGCGGCCATCACGATCATCTTTCGTTCAAAATTATGTTCGGAGTCGCGCTAACACATGGAGAGAAGTCGAGGAGGCGCATATATCACTGAATTTTTGCGGAATGGAGGAGAAAATCATAATTTTAATCCACCCGATAGTTGGATCACATAATGGAGAGTGAATTGGTGGTAAGTACCGTATCATATGTATAGTTTTAAGCACAATTAGCGTGCTTACAAATATTAATTTTCAGTCCCGTATTAAGAGGACCTAGAACGCTTGCGCCTCGCGCTAGCGTTCTCTAAAAAGTGATACCCGGACGTCAATCACTTTTATAAATATTTTGAAAGCAAATTTCACAACAATTAGAGCATTTGAATGGGAATTATTATTATTTCGATGAGCGATGATCTTTCATATGGAATTGAAATCAACCAAATCCGTTACAATTAATTTTTTTTTTTTTGGGGGGGGGGCACTTTGGAAATTACCAATACTCAAGGTTACCTTTAAGTACTTACATTATGGGATGGTGGTCTTTATATTACATATCATTTTGTATTAGTGCATCTTTAGTACGTGTTTGTGTGAATGAGCGTAAGTGTGTGTGTGTGTGTGTGTGTGAGCGTGTGTCACCCCCACAAGTATCGACTCTCTAACATGCCACTTACAAATAGACATAATAATGCTGTTGCCGAAAGTTTGTGGGTTGATACATTTTATTGCTTTTATTTATTGTATTTAAACAAATTTCTTGACTATAATTATATTCATAGCACGGCTCAAAGCAATAGAGGATATATTTTTTTCCAGAAAAACATTTTAGGTAAATATGCCCAAGATATCAACCCTCTTCCATATACCGGATGTGCTTATAAGTGGGTAAATATCGCATCGCTCGAGGGCTATTCGGTCTTGATTTGGTTTGGTATCGGTGTAGTTGCGGGCATCATTTGAGTACAACATTTCCATTCTTTTTTCTTGCGGTTTCAGTTCGGCCGAATCCAAATGGCATCAAAACCGAACCCAGCCCGAATTTTCACTCCGACACCAGGTGGAATCCAGGTGGAATCCACTCCGAATCCTCCCCGCATTCCCCGAACCGTCCCCGACACGACTCCGACACGTCCCCGCAAGCACCCCGATACTTTGTCGGAGTGGGTTCTTTCAAGCACGCTCGAAAGAACCCACTCCGACAAATTCGGAGTCCGAACTGGACCTCGACAAGAGACCGACAATTCCGATACCACTTCGACACCAAACCGCTAGCACCCCGAACGTCCCCGCAACGTCCCCGAAATTTTCGGTCTCGTGTCGGTCTGGATTCGGTTTGCGGTGTGACTGGGGTATTACTTTGCACCTTATTTGCACCTGTTTTTCTTAGTGTGTATTTATTATCTTTGTTTGATTCTCGCTTGGTAGCTTATCAAGCAAATGACCAATCAGAGAGGCTGTAACGAATCTACGCTTGAAGGAGAACTCTTTTCATATTACGTTATTTCCAATGTCTCTGTTTTTCCAATCCCTGAGCTATTATTTCACACAAGAAGTCATAAAGCAGTGATGTTAATCAACAAAATTGCATTTAAACACAAATATGTTTGTTTTCTCTCTGTGAGTGGATTGTTTGTCTCGGACCCTGTAATTGGTTGATAGCCTTGCTGTGGCCGTAGTTTGATTTACAGACCCATTTAATTAATTTCAATATTATATGGAAATACAATTGGCACATATTCATTTTAAACCATAACATTATACACTCATAATAGTGTGACATACATTTGATGATTGACATATAGTTTACGAATCGTGCAGTTGGACTAAGGTATAGGAACAAGTCTAAGAAAGGCACCTTTGTAGGTGCATAATACACCGTGTCCCAGAAAAAACGAAACCGGGTTTCATGGCAGAAATTTTCTGTCATAATGAATAATTTAATTGATTATATATATATGCCTGGAAAGCTCTGTGTCTCTTCTTTCATTTGATGTGCAACTTATGGCACATACTTCAAGCATGACTGAATTAGAACAATGGAAAGTGGTGTTACCAATATTCAATTTGCACGCATAAATTTGAAGTTTGGGTGAGTTTTAAGAGTTGTAAACGTACTTATTTTTAAAAAGGACAAACACCACATACAAGTTCATATTATTTTTTATCTTTTACATGACACCTCATGCTAAAAAAATTAATGATTTATGCCAGAGAACGAGTACAATGAAAACATGCCTGATTTCTGCCCGAATGAGTGAAAGTTGAGTAAGAAGTCGCTCAGCTTTCCTGACTAGCAGCTGACAATGGACTTTGATGCATGAGTGAATTTACACAAACAAGGGGATCAGGAAACAGGATATATCAGGAAAGTTACTCATTTGGGCTTGAATCAAGCATGTTTTCATTGTATTCGTTCTCTGGCATATATAATTTATTTTTTAATCATGAGGTGTCATATAAAAGATAAAATTATGAATTTTCATGCGGTGTCTGTCCTTTTTCAAAATAAGTACGTTTACTACTCTTAAAACTCTCCCCAAAACATCACCCAAACTTGCAATTTCTGCGCGCAAATTGAATTTTGGTAACACCACTTTCTATCGTTCTAATTCAGTCATGCGTGAATTATGTGCCATAAGTTGTATATCAAATAAAAGAAGAGACACATAGCTTTTCAGACATATATATATCATCAAGGAAATTATTCATTATAACATAACATTTCTGCCATGAAACCCGGTTTCGTTTTTTCTGGGACACGGTGTATGGTGCAACTTTAATCCTATGCCGAGTCTGCACCTTTTTTTCGTTACTTTGCACCATTAATCAACCTTTTTTTTTCTTAGTGTGTAATGAGCAAATGCCCCACCTGTCCCCCTCCCATTTTATTTGCAGTACAGTCCTCAGGCAAAATAGCGTCCGGTCCCAAAACAGGACGGGAAGCGGGGGTGGCGGTCCTTGTCAAAAGGTTTGCACTTCCATATTGATTTTCGCTACAAAGGTGCACAAGAGTGTTTCAAGTTGTTTCTTGAATTCCATTTTAAAAAAACGATTGGAAAGGTTGAAACCAAACCGTGATGCAAATTGCTTTGGGGGAAACGATCCTCCAGTTTTTAATGTTGTTTTATCCGGATATTTCAAAAGTTGTAAGTATAACAATTATACTACATGTATAACGTTAATCCAAACAGGAGGGAAAAACAGGAAATCGAAAATCGGAGGCAAATATAAGACGTACTAACAAGAGCTAAACATAAGGGCGTAACAAACGTGAACAAACATTCAAACATATCGGTAAGTCGGAGAATATATATTCAGAAGATGAAAGAAAAAAACGCGATTAAGAGAGTAAAAAACAAAACTGGTTTGTCATAAAGACAATTCCGAGTGTCTTGGGATTCTTGGGAAGCATAGTTTTGGAGAAAACAACATAAATAAAATAAAGATGAGTAGACAAGAAAAAAGAAAAGAAAATTAAAGAGAATTTAAATTGGCAACAGTAGTCAAGTTTGACTGATTGCCATAAAATAATAACAACAACAACAACAACATATCCATGCAACCGGCACGATGGAACGCGGATCTGTTTTCGCGACTACGTGCATTCCTTTTTCATCTATTTCACATCGTTTAATACATCTGTAGTCAGATGTAAAATAGAGCACTTTCTATATGCGGCTTATTTAAAGGGATCTAAATTTAGTAACATTGCCAAAATCCACAACCTTTACTTAGAAATCTAATAGTCTTCATATACCTTCATATACCTATAGTTTTTCTAGAACTGTTATTAGATATAGAGGGTCAGTTATTTAATCTACCAGACTTTTTAAAATAATGTCCAACACTACTTAATTTCAAGCGCAAATTTAAATGTAAACAATTATCAAGTTACAATTGATCCATATAATTTCATACGAAAACCTAATTTTGCCTGTCTGTATGTATGTATGTGTGCCTTTGTAGTTTGTAAATATTAGGTTCATCCTTCCACTAATTCGGAACACATCCTTCCATAAAAAACATACTTAACATCCAGCACCTTACTCTATACCCACAAAAATGACAAAATAAGCCCTTATTTTGGGATAAGCCTGCCGAGCTACTAGCACGTCCAGACGGCGTTTATTTCAAAACTTTGATTTGATTGTTTTGTTTTATCTTCTTCAATATACAAGATTACAAACAAATATTCATACAATGAATATAATTGAGATACATAGTACAAACTGACTAATCTCAGATAAACTATAGCATTGTGCCTAAATAAATAGACCGGGGTTAAAAAACCAGAGATAAAACTTAATAAGCGCAAATGCTCTGGAAAAACCCTATGACTATGAACAAATCTGTACTAATAAAACATTCTAAGTACCAGCTCAATCTGCATAGATACATTATCAACCTCATAAAAACAATAATATGCAACATTACGCAAAATGTAATGAAGGATCTCGAATCTAACAACAATGCTGTTTATACATATTGTATGCTCATTAATTATACTACGTTTGACGTATAAAATCAAACGTGCATGTAGCGTGAATCGAAAGGCTAGAATGACTTTCTTCTATATACCGCGCCCTACACGGGCGCCTATCCTTCCGTACAAATTCCAATTTCCCGCTCCCGCGGCGGAATCAATAGATTCCTCCACGCATGCCTGAGCACAATTAAGTGTCCTCACTTATTGCCGTTTAAACAATATTTGCCTGCTATACCCTGTAACGCAGGCAAATACATGTTCATCCTTCCACTAATTCGGAACACATCCTTCCATAAAAAACATACTTAACATCCAGCACCTTACTCTATACCCACAAAAATGACAAAATAAGCCCTTATTTTGGGATAAGCCTGCCGAGCTACTAGAATACAGCAAAGAAGGGCAGGCCTATGCAAAATCATGAAATATAAAACATTAAATGAAATTAAAAATACAAAGTCATCAAATTATTATCATAAAATTTCATATAAACAACAAGCACGCTTATACCAACTGTTGGCCAACGCAATTTATTGGTCTTACCGAGACTCAAATACGTGCAAAAAATGATAACAACATCAATAAAAAATCACAACATTCAACATCGTCTCATTCAATAATTTTTAAATTTCAATATAATATATGCACTATGATTACGTGCAGAATAATAGAACGACTTGTTCATAATTCATACCAATTTCGTCTTGTCATATTATAGTGTAGCATAACTATAATAAATGAAATTAAAATACAGATAGTCTCTCCTCGAGACTGTCATCATTATCAATTGACTCAAAAAGTATGCCAAAATACGAATTTATATCAATGATTCTACTATACATTTCAGCTCACAAATAAAAATAAACATCTCATAGCTGTAGGGCTTGAGATACTGATAGTCTCTCCTCGAGACTGTCGTCAACATAACCGTCTTTGGCCTTTTCACTTTTCCATCTACCATGCCTTTTCCAGACTCCACCGTTCACCCTGGCCCTGGCAGCAGCCGTTGCCCCACTGGCCCTCAACGAATGAATACCGACATTCAAACCATCCCCTACCTCCTTCAGCCGCACCACAACTGCTTCACCCGTTCTGGTATAGCTCATGGGCTCATTCTTATATATTAAAAACCTTCCCTGTTTGCAAGCATAAGCAGGCTTGAATAAAAAATGATCCGAATTCGAATCAATTCCTGCACAATAACGATGCAACCTGTCGACAGGACATGCCTGAGACTGGCCTTTACTGATGACTACATCGACACCCTTCCTAAACTATCTATTTTACTCTTAAACAAATGCACAGACATGAAATTTTCATAAAAAATAACGCCCTGACGTCGTAGAGACCCGACTTCATCGAATCCCAGAAATCCACTAAAACAAAGAACAATAAAAGCTAAGTCGCGGAGAATAACAATGCCTCGCGTGCAGTTATATTTTTCGCAAAGCGACTATCCGCTCCGTTGCAAATATACCCTCCTTTAAAACCTTCTTATAATTGTTCCTCTTGGCCGTTTCGACCAAATTTTTCACGAACTCATTAAATGTAGGGTCTTGAAGACCTCTCATATTTAGAACCCATTTTTAATAGCGCACGTGGCGCTCTGAAAAACGCCGGGCGATTTTCCTCCGTTAACCAAACTCGTCAAATATAAAGCAACGCGGATGGGCTCGGCCGGTATCGCTTGGCCGCCCTCAGCGGTGATAAAACCCTCCCATCTCTTGAAAGATGCATAGTACTGTCTTCATGGTAGTCGCGTCGCTACGTGACCGCACTAGATGCGATGACATGCTGTCGGCTAAACTCAGGAGCTTGCTGCTAGATGCTCCAGATGCCTGAACTTCGTTGACAATGGCCATTCGCAGACCTATGCCTGTCGGAATAAAGAAATCAAAAACTTAACTTAAAAGCAATCATTGTAAACTCTTGTTTGAGGGAACCGAAAACACCATTATTGCCCCTCCCTTTCTTCACTGTATTAGAAGAAAAAGTGAAGGAATCTTCAATGAAAGATACAAAATTTCCTTCCTGACAAATTTTAGGCCAAAATGGTGCTGATTTCCAAAGTGGAACTACCAACGTACCCTTGGCATGCTCTTTCCTTGCTTTCTCGACAACCCTTACTGCCAAGCGAGGTGGAGGAACCCACCAATTTACATCATCACTCCGTGTCCGTTTGAACGCATCTACGCCCTCTGACTGGGAGCATCCCCATCTTAAATTAAAGCGTTCATATTTTAAATAATAATCACAGGCAAATCTATCTACAGTATGAGGACCTCACTTCTGATCCAGAAAATCAAATATGTGGAAACCCATTGCCCAGTCATCACTATCAACAATCCTACTAAGGAAAGTAAGGTCGTCTGCCTTTTTGTTCTGTTCCCTGGGTATCCATACATAATCTAAGAGCAAACCATACTGCTCACATGTATCATGTATTTCAATTACAATATCATGTAACTGTCTATTCCTACTACCCTTCTGGACAATTCCTATAACATTTCTGTTATCCGCATACCAACAGACCTTCTGCCCTTCCAATACTCTATTTAGCGCTTCAATTTCCCTCCATGTGGAGCTTTGTACACATTTCAAACTCTGTCCAAGAGCCAACCACTTCCAGGTTTGTATCCTCACAAACATAAGCGCCAAGTGGGAAACCCATTCAACCTGTCAACATCCTTATACCAAAACTCAAGCTCTGCCACAGCTTCATTGACATTGGTAGCTAAAATTGGAGCATTCCAAGAAGCCCGACTATTCATGCAGTTGAAAACTTCCTTGTTTGCAACTGAACTAACATGCTGAACTAACATGCGAACAAATTTCAATGCTCTATTTAGCGCTACAATTTCCCTCCATGTGGAGCTTTGTACACATTTCAAACTCTGTCCAAGAGCCAACCACTTCCAGGTTTGTATCCCCACAAACATAAGCGCCATATCCAATACCTGACGCATATGCGAACAAATTAATATTATATGATTATACCAAAGAAATGGGAATCCCATTCAACCTGTCAACATCCTTATACCAAAACTCAAGCTCTGCCACAGCTTCATTGACATTGGTAACTAAAATTGGAGCATTCCAAGAAGCCCGACTATTTATGCAGTTGAAAACTTCCTTCGTTTGCAACTGAACTAACATGCCAACTGCATGTTGCATACAAATAATTTGACCCGCTGCTCCGGCCAACCCACGTACCGGAACTATCCTCCCACTATTAGTGAATTTTAACAGTATACTTTCAATTAACTCTTCCAATTTATGTATCCTGGCATCAGTTACGTGTACATCACCTGATGCGAAGTCCCATGACAATCCCAACCAGATTGCATTACTACTAAAAGTCCAATCACATTTCTCATGTGCTAAAAGAAAACCCAATTCTAACAAAACCGACCTAACAGCTTTGCTGGCTTCGTTAGCTAACTTAACATCGGGGCAACCTCCAAGGAACATGACAATCCTTTTTCCTTGAAACTTCCAGTGTGTTACAGGAACCCTGGTTAATTTTGTGAACACATAACCAACTTATAGAAATTCCAAAAGGCAAAACATTAAAAACAAAGCACCTTTCTCTGCCCTTTAATCTCCCAAGAAAAACCCAAGTACTGTCTGTGTTGCTCAAACATCTCCACGTGGTGGTATGCTAATTTAAAACCGAATATAAAAACAAAGCCCCTGTTTAAAAAATATCTTTAGCCACAAAAGAATCCTCGTACTCAAATGTATCCTTATACAAATGAGAATTAATGTGTCTACAATCAAGAACAATCAAAGAATTTACCACGATTGGCTAATTTGTATGAACTTCTAACACACAGCCCTTTTCTAATAATTTATCTATCTCTTCCGAGACAAAATCTAAATGATCACTTGCGGATCTATTATTCCCTAATTCTTTGCCATCCAACAAAGTGTGAAGAGGCAATTTATAACCAACTCAACAATATCTAAAACTTCGGCACTGGCCCCAAAATCGGCCCATTTACCCCACCCTTTCTCAGCCAACCTACCCACCGGAGAAACTATCGTTTCGTTCCCGGTGCGTACTGCTACGGGCTTTAAATTGATGCCAATATCCTGGCTCTCAAATTCTGAACCCTTTGAAACCTCAAGAGGGTACTCAATTTCTTCCTCATTCGGAAGAACAAAAATAGCTTCACTTATCTGATCTGATCTTGTATTTCTTGCCAAACAGTCCGCCTTCCAGTGCTCGTTCCCTTTTCCTTGAAATTTGTAGTTGTCGGTGTCTCCTCAATCTTTGCAACTTGAACGACACTCAAAGCCTTCTGAGAATCATTGATATACCGCTGAAAAACGCTCAGCCTGCTCGATATCAAGCTATCTAAATCTGAAAGAAGCTTATTTAGGCTTTGATGAACTTTGCTGCCTATCATATCTGCTATACTGCTAGGATCCATCGTGTCTCCTTGGTGAAAAACGGCGGCATAAAATGTCTGTGGCGAATCTACGTTCACACGAGCTGCGAATCAAACGTGCATGTAGCGTGAATCGAAAGGCTAGAATGACTTTCTTCTATATACCGCGCCCTACACGGGCGCCTATCCTTCCGTACAAATTCCAATTTCCCGCTCCCGCGGCGGAATCAATAGATTCCTCCACGCATGCCTGAGCACAATTAAGTGTCCTCACTTATTGCCGTTTAAACAATATTTGCCTGCTATACCCTGTAACGCAGGCAAATACATTTGTATTATTGTGAACAACATTTTTATTCTTGTTTTATTTATGATATAATTCATGGTGTTGTAGAAAAAGGGGACCGGCTTAGACAGGCCAATGACCTTTTCTTGTCCCTCACATCCCTGCAATACCCATTACCTATATTTGTTGTTTGCTGTTGTACAATATCCTTTATCATTACATGTTGTAAATAGTTTGTATATTTATTTAATTGTATTTGATTGTACAATGTTGGTTTTATGGATGTGAAATAAACTGAACTGAACTGAACTGATATCGTGTACCTCGTTGCATTCGTATTGGCAATATAAGCTTGTAACAGGTTTCCGGTTTCCAAAGTTCTCTTTCGTTATACAGATTGGTATGATTGAAGTGTTCGGATTTATAAATCTCTCGTGGCTACTTTAACCTATGTACAAAATGAGTTTAATGAGTGAGTGAATATAATTTCGCATTTTTGCTCAATACTCGGTCGACACTCAGTTACCATGTAATGTTCACACATCACTAAGTGGACATTTCAGATCATAGAAATCCGCATTGTATCAGCCCCCTGTCAGTTCTGGCACATGTCAACGAAGTTAATACTAGATCCCATTAAATAATAATTTCCGAATATATTAACAACACGTTTGTTCCCGAGTAGGTCTTATCGAAGTTAAATGTCAATATCTTAAAACCTTCAAACTGCACCTTCAGTTTTAAAGTTTCAGAGACAAGGAATCTGTTGGACATTTTGCAGCATCGTGTTTCAATAACTCAGCGAACTTAATCGCCATTCAACTTATTTTACATAGAAAACGAATACAGTGAAATAAATAATGGAACTATACTAATTTAGTAATACAACTTTAAATCTTATTATTATTTATTGAAATATTACAGGTAATGCTAATTGCTGACATGCAGGTTAGGAATGTTAACATTGATAATCCTGACTATAAATTGTAACGTGCGTTTATCAGTTAAAAAGGTGTGTAAACAGTTTCCTTATTCTCTCACTGTTGTTATTTTAAATTGCATATAGTATGGGTATTCCTTATTGTTATATGTTTTCACTAAAAAATCCTTGAAAATGCACCGTATTCATGATTTCGTTTTGAGTGTTCGAATTTAAAAGATGTCTTACAGTGATTAACATTTCGAATTTGTCATTTCTGTAGGGCAACATGTAACATTACCAATGATTACCGACTATCTGTTCAAAGAAAACAAGATGATAACTGTGTCTTGAAATATACGTATGATCAATATGGCTGAATTCACAACCCTTAAAGCCAAATACCAGTTTTGGGAAAGTTACCGGAAACATCTATATTGGCCAAACTAGTTGATCAATATTGTTGAATAAGTACAAGAAAGGGCACCTGTCCGCGCCGCTAGCCCTGGGCTGGAGATATCAACAAGCCCGCATACCAGATACCACATGGGGTCCGCGTGGTCTTTTGCACGTATCGTATGCGCGATTCCGCGTTGGCGATATTGGTCAGCGGCTGACAATTTTATAATTTTGAAAATATATCACTAAGTAGGCGGCCTATTGGTCCAATTTTGTATAATCCAATATTAGTAAAATTATATTATTTCACATGGTTGGTAATAAAAGCGTACATGTCATTGTTTTGTGTGAGGCGTTTCCCACAACTGTCATTTAGCTTTAACCCTAAACAGGCCGGGCAATTTGTAGGTCTGTCTACGGCCGTGGGGGGGGGGGGGGGGGGGGGGGGGGCAGCCCCCTTAGATCTCGGCCGTGAAACACCCGAAGCCATGAACAATTGCAGGGGGGGGGGGGGGCAGCCCCCTTAGATCTCGGCCGTGAAACACCCGAAGCCATGAACAATTGCAGGGGGGGGGGCAGCCCCCTTAGATCTCGGCCATGAAACACCCGAAGCCATGAACAATTGCAGGGGGGGGGGGGGGCAGCCCCCTTAGATCTCGGCCGTGAAACACCCGAAGCCATGAACAATTGCAGGCATGAGGCATGTCAAGTTAAGTGCATAGAATACTGTGGTCATTTCAATATTTTGACAAATGCACTCATTTGCATATTTATGGTAATGTATGCAAATAAGTCGTACAGTCATATTTTTGCCCATAAATCATATATTTTTGATAATTTGATTTTGAATTTCACTACATGTATTATTTAGTCCGTTTGGAATAGCAACAAAATAATGTTTTCTATTGTTTTGATAATTTCGTATGTACTTCTTTGTTTTTTTTTAACTTATGGTTTTTATTGTTTTTGTTGTTTTATTTTATTTCTAACTATACTTCAACTATATTAACCCCCAAAACAAACAATCTCTTGATATAATATTTCCATATGTTTTGTACACATATCACGAATTTATAAATTTTCGGGCTGACATGCAAAGACAAACGGTCACGTGACTCCGTAACTCGCGGGGCATCATCTTCACGCTTTCTCGAGCAATCGGACAAATCGCGGAGGGGGGGGGGGGGGGGGTCATAATGGCCCCCGGCCTTATTTATATACTGTCGAGTATAATGGTAACATGGATGCGTCTTCAAGCTATTAAACAAAAAAGATATTCATGTATTTTACAAATACATTAATAATTTATATATGGAAAACACCATGCTCATGTTGCGTTAGGTGGCGTCATTGTCCCTTCATCATCATTCCCTGTCACATTCAACCCGCTTTGTTTGCCGAAAGATTTTAGCAGGGCAAAGCCCATGGCACACTATATGATCCGGATCCGATTCGGATCCAACGAAAAACTGCGCATCTGAACTAACAATGCATATATCCTAACTCGTTTGTCGTATCATGTAGTGTGTGGTGAGCTTAAAGTGGAATTCCACTCCGAAACCCCTTTTCCATTGCTAAAAAGACCAATTAACACTGCCCACGGTCATCCCAGTCACTAATGATCATTTCTCACAATTTCCAGAAGATTGCAAAACAAACCTCCTCCTCAATCCAGCGAACCGCTACTGTGCGTTTCGCCATATTCGAACGGGACCGCCAGATTGGTGACGTACGTTGAGAGCTGGCTAATCAGAGATTTTGATTAATCAATTACAGTTCGCCAAGTATTGTTTTTCATTAAAAATATATATATATTATTGTATCACCAATATTTTGTGTTTCTATTGACACAAATTAGATATAGATTGAACATATTATTTGCACTGTCAAAATGTTATATAATTATGTTATATAACAAATATGTTAGACCAAAGCTGTAAATATCCAAATTGGCAATTTTGCAATCAGCTGTGAGCCTATTGATTTCGCTTTCGATTGATCGCGTAAATTGTATAGCACATAGCGCATCCAGGGGCGGATCTAGCTTTTTGCTAAGGGGGGGGGGGGCCGGGGGGGGGGGGGTGACCCAATGACGATGCGGATACTGTGTGGGTCTGGACACATGATGGCCTTTTTCTATGCACATCACATTTTCACTTGGCAGCCCAAGGGGGGGGGGGGGGGGGGTTAAACCCCCTAAACCTCCCCCCTCCCCCCGTAGATCCGCTACTGGCATCCTACATAATATCCCGTGCATGGTTTGTAGTATCTCCATCAGCCATTACAACTTGCCTAAACAATTCTAACTCTTATATCTTCCGATTGCTACTTTTATTTGCAAAGTTTATGGACTCGATCCTTCGTATGAGCAGTTCTCGTAAGTTTAGTTGGAAACAATCCGGGGTAAAGAGATCTGAACATACGACATTATTTATGTCATATTGTGTTTCATTATGCTAGATTTCTCTGATCTGAGCGCAGCTAGCCATTCTGCACATATTTTGCGATCCTTCAATGGAGTTGGAATGCTAAAAAAGTTCTTTATTCTCGTCCTAAACGAATGCAAAACAACATTTTCGTGTGTAATACAATGGCAGATGAGCGAAGGTGCTAGCTCGCATGTGACGTCACAATATCGATATTATCGACCAAAAATTTAGTATCGTTGATGCCCCATGTACGTATTTTAAATAAGGCGAATGTGCGGTTGGCGATACTCAAACTGGTATCCTTTCACTATCTCAATCGTTCAGGCAAACGTGTACATGGTATAGATATGGTAATTTGTGATAAGATACTATCATTATAATGGAGCTAAATTATTATGGGGGCGGAATACCCCTTTAAAGGGACTTAGTAACATTGTCCAAATCCTCAAAATAAAATTGTAATTCTAGCGGTTCCTTTATACCTTGTTGTATTCGTATTAACAATAAAATCATGGGACAGCTTTCGGTTTTTCAAATTTCCCTTTCATTACAAAGATATGTATGATTGAAGTATTTAGATAAGAAAATCTCCGGGCGAGATTTTCATCCCTGTACAAAGTGAATGCAGTGAGTTGGTGAATATCACCCAATATCACTTTGCATTTTCGCTCATTACTTGGCCATACATTGTCCATTTGACCTGAAATTTTCACACAATACCCTGAGGACATATGAGATAACAACAGTATACATTGCATCAACCATTCATCAGTTTTTGCACATCTCAACAAAGTTACTAGATCCCTTTAATAAGACAGAAGGGACTGTCGTATGTTGGATTGTGTTCTACGGTTGTCGTGGGGAAAATATTGAAAATCTTGAAGTGGTCCCGACATCAAAAGGGCGAACGCTTTGACTTGTACACTGACTTTTGTTCTATTTCAAGGATAATCCAAATAATTATGATAAGAATAAGTAATTGTTGTATTATCCGATTTAAAGCCCGCCCGGACGTCACCCGGAGCCCACCCGGCCGTCGCCCGTTTGCGGACGGGCACCGTCAGACTATTTATTATCGACCGAAACTTGGACGGAGCCCACCCGTATGTCGAGCAGGTATCGCCCGACTACCATTTGTTTACCGGCGAGCCCCGGACGATTTCTGATCACTAGTGTTCAAAGGTTCCGCCCGAGCCCCGTCCAATATGTGACAGGGTAGATTGTTAAGCGACAAATACGCTCGACTCCTTGGCGGGTTTGAAACTCGGCGACTTCCTGGCGATCAGCAAATTCGGCCGGAGTCCGTTTGATTTGTGACGCAGGCATTCTGGATCCCCCGACACAGATGTGTCAAGACTACAACGTTTGCAAAACGCTTCCGCTCGCATCATAACTCGTACCAAACGCTATGATCATACCTCTCCAATTCTTCATAACCTTCACTGGCTGCCTGTCCACCTTCGAATACGTTTTAAAATACTCCTGCTCATGTACAAATGCATGAAAGGTCAAGCTCCCAGCTATCTGCAAGAACTTGTCGTTCCATATATACCAACCCAAGGTTCTCTCACGGTCATATTGTGAGCGCAGCTTCTCCTTCATCGGTCCTTCTCTCTTGAACGCTTTCTCAAACCGGATTAAAAGCTCTCCTTCTGTTGACTCTTTCAAAATCAACCAAATCGTTTATCTTCCAAGAGTCATACCTGACTCTATCTACAACTTTCTTCTTAAAGCGCTTAGAGGCTAGCCTGCAGTAGGCGCTATACAAATACGTTATATTATTATTATTATCATTTTTCATATAGTGCAGCACATGTATTTCGTACAACACACTCACGATTGTCCTACGAATTTCCCACATGTTAATGTATGTCGTAAACATAAGGTAGACCTGTATGCGACGAAGGTGATTTATAGGCAAATGAAATGTCCACTTTGTTGTATTCTTCCGCAAATTTTCTTGCTCGTACTGAGGCAACATACATGTATATTTACTTATATATTTCACATATGCATTCAGAGTAATCTAATTTCAACAATGCTCGAGTCTAAACTTTGACTCATAAACATCGAAATGAGTACAATATTACTCAGTAAAATAGACTGTACAAGTAATAAAGGGCTCTGTCTTAGTTATTTGTTCACAATACTTAGTAAATTCCTAATAGCTACACAATATATATACAACAATTATACTTAAAATAGTTTAGAAAAAAATCATTAAATCCCATGCGTGTAAAATTCTTATGCGATATCTTTATATTTGTCTTAAGTTGGACTAAATTTACATATAGGACATTATTATAAACTCAAATGCGATATCAAATATACATCCGAGTTCATCATATTTCAAGACATAATACTATGAAATATAAAACTTGGCTATCGCATGACTTTTACGAATAGAAATCATTATCAAAATGGAATCCGAAATTGAATTTACAATAAAGTGATATCAAATCCCCTTAAAAAGTCTGTACTCTCTTACCATTGTCATGATTGTGTAACAACCATCTTGTAACAAAATTGGTGAACCATACAAGGAGGAGACATCCCCGGCAGCAAACTGCTGTAACAAGCAAAACGTGATGGGTATGACCGACTTGTGAGAGTACGGGTAATCGTCCTGGTCTACCTTCTCGTGGTGGGGACTGTTAACCTGTTGTCTAGCACAACAGGGCGAACAGACCAGGGTGGCTAGGAGAGGAGTGTCTCGTCCACATAGCTTACAATATGAGCGAAACTGTTTCACAATGGAAGTACACAACAGTAGCACCAGGGTTAAAGCCCCTGCCACTACTAACCTGCCAACCCAGCCTGTGGTCATGCAACAAGCAGAGAACAATGACACAACAGCTCGAAAGTCTATCGGTACACGTCATAGTCCCCCTTTAGATGGACTAAGAGCAGACCAAACTTTGCCTGGAGGAGTTGCTGCTGATGAACCACTGACAAGGAAAGCACCACTACTAACAACAACAAAAAACAGATAGGAATCGGTACATGGAACGTACGGACACTTCTTCAACCAGGAAGTCTAGATATTTTGCTACACCAGCTAAAAGGATTTACATGGGAAGTCATCGGGATCGCAGAAACCCATTGGACAGACATGGGCGACTTCATCCATGATGGCCACAGGATTCTATGCTCAGGCAAAGATAACATTCATAGAGAAGGAGTTGCACTGATTCTAAGCAAAACGGCCCAAAATGCTCTTCTTGGTTACAACCCTATCTCACCAAGAATGATTTCAGCAAGATTCGAAGTACAGACAGGATCAATGACCATAATACAAGTCTACGCTCCTAACACAGCCAATAGTGAAGAGGAAATTGAGGAATTATATAACCTACTGCAAGCAACAATAGAGAAAACCCCAAGGAAAGACATTCTTGTGGTAATGGGTGACTTGAACGCAAAAGTAGGATCTGACAACAAGCAATGGGACCAGGTTATAGGTCGACACGGACTCGGGGAAGCCAATCCAAGAGGAGAAAAGCTTCTTAACTTTTGCGCTGCAAACGACCTAGTCATCACCAACACTCTATACCAACAAAGTAAACAAAGCCGACAGTGGACATGGGAATCACCGGATCAAAAAACTCATAATAAGATTTTATTATGATCAACAAAAAGTGGAAAAACTCGATCAGTAACTCAAGAAGCTTTCCCAGCGCCGATGTAGGATCGGATCACCAGCTAGTCATGACCAACTTACGACTCAAACTCAAAGCGAAACCAAGACCTGAAGAGGTATGATGTCTTTAGACTTAAAGACCCTAACATTCGAGTAGACTATGACATTGCAATAGGTGGAAGGTTTGGCCCTCTATTACATGAAGGTGACACGGACGTTGAGGGTCTATGGAAAGAAGTAAAAACAGCCTTCAACGAAACATCGCAGGACGTACTGGAATATAAAAAGTCCAAGCAACAAGAACCCTGGATAAGCAAGGAGGTTCTCCAGCTGAGTGACGAGAGAAAGAAAGCTAAACAAGAAAAACAAAGAGACCCAAACAAGAGATCAAGATATAATTTCCTTAACAGAGAGATTCGAAGGAAAACAAAAGGCTGCAGGGACAAGTGGATACAAGATTGATGCAAGAAAGTGGAAACCTCACACCAGGCCACCAAATCCAAGGAAGTCTACACTACAATTAAAAAAATCACCAAGAAATCTAACATTAAAATGCAGGCAGTGAAAAGCAAAGATGGAGAAATTCTCACAGAGATAGAGGACGTTAAAGGGAGATAGAAAGAAAGCTTTGAAGAACTGTACAATAACCAGAACCCAACAAATGAAGAAGCTACCAACATACCACAGATGACCAGCCTCGATCCAGTCCCAGACATCCTGCGAGAAGAAGTTTAAAGTGCTGTTAGAAAACTCACAGAAGGAAAAGCACCTGGATTCGACTGTGTTACAGGAGAGGAACTTAAAGCTGCTGGGTCAACAGGCATTGACATACTCCACACTCTGTGCAATAAAATATTGCAGGAAGAAACCTTCCCAGCTGACTGGGGAAAGGCCATAATAACCCCAATTTGAGAAAAAAGACAAACTCAATTGTGGAAATTACCGGAGTATTAGCTTGCTCAGTCATGCAGGCAAAGTGTTCAGCATTATTCTCCAGCAAAGGATCATGAAGAAAACCGAAGAAGTACTGTCCGAAGCACAAGCTGGATTCCGTCCAGGACGATCCACAATGGACCAGTTGTACATCGACTTTGAAAATGCATTCGACTCCATCTGGCAGGAAGGTCTATGGAAAGCAATGAAATTATTTGGCTATTCATTGAAATATATAAACCTACTCCGAGCACTCTACCAACAATCTAACAGCGCAGTCAGAGTAAACGGCGAACTGACCGACTGGTTCAGAACCACTGTTGGTGTTCGCCAAGGTTGTGTCCTATCCCCCCAACTATTCAACATCCTACTCGAAGTTGTGATGCTGTATGCCACACACGACACCAAGATTGGCGTACAGGTACAGGGACACCTCATCAACAACCTACGATTTGCTGACGACATTGTCCTAGTAGCAGACAACGAGATAGACCTGCAAACAATAGTGGACCAAGTACATGAAAACAGTTCAACTTTGGACTGAAAATCAACATTTCCAAAACAGAAGTACAAGCCATAAGCAAACAGCCTCAAAGACTGAACATAAACATTGATGGAAAACAACTCAAACAAGTGGACAAGTTCACATACCTGGGAGGAACAATAAGCCGAACAGGATCATGCAATGAAAAGGTACAACACCGCATTGGGAAGGCACTAGGAGCATTCCAAGCCCTCAACAAAATATGGGCCTGTAAAGATGTACGCTGCTCAACAAAAGTAGAACTCTACAAAGTCCTGGTGTCCGATTCTACTATACGGGGCAGAAACATGGACATTGAAGAAGATAGATGAAAATAGACTCCACACTTTTGAGATGGCATGCCTCAGACGAATCATGGGCGTGACCAGACTTGACAGGATACGAAATACACATATACGAGCCCAACTGAACGTGGAAGAGACCATCATCGACAGAGTTGCCACGAAAAGACTACGATATTTTGGACATATCAACAAAATGAACCCCAAAAGATACCCCTACATACTACTCAATGGAAATATACATGGCAAACGACCAAGGGGAAGACCGACAAAGAGATGGCTTGACTGCATAAAGGCAGACTGCATCAACAGACACATTGACTCCCTGGCCAAGGCCAAAAGACTCACAGAGGACAGGAAGGCGAGGCAAGCCGTTGTGAAGCAGAAGCCATCACACATCCCAGCGATGGTGTGGACGGCTTAAGTCAAGTCAAGATATCAAATCATGCGTCCAAGTATCATCACATTTCAAGACAAGAATAGTACAACATAATACTGAAGAATGTGTGACGGAATTAATAAAGATGATAATTATGACAAATCATTATAACGGATAATACAACTTTTTATTAAAAGACAAGCTGAAGGGGGTTGGGGTAGATGGAGTGGACGGGGGTGTAGTTAATTTAATATAGGTTTTCCCGCTCAATTTTACACTTTTTTCAATCGAATTCATTAAGGGTCATTCAAATTCACGCATTACCGCGTAATCGTTGGTATCGGTCTTCCAAATTCCGAATAAGTGCAAGCGAATTATGGGCACTCGAATTCGCGAATGTGCAGCCAACTGTCAACTGCCCTTTCGCGAATTCGAATGACCATTGGTGAAAAGGTATGCTCTTTGTGCAAATTCACTTGCTCCTACGTGATTTTGAACGACAATTTACGAATTCGAATGCTGCTTTGACACGGCGATCGCAAATCGCGCGAATTCGTTTGCTCCTATTATCACTTCGAATGACACAATCGCAAAATTGAGCGGGAAAACCTATATTAATACGGATAAGGAGCAACATCATATTTGTCACACCGTGGAGGGTGGCAATTGCCCCCCCCCCCATATTTAAACATATTTAAATTGGTTCTAAATAACTTGTCTGCCAATGGGCAAGTCCCCCCCCCCCCCCCCCCTTGCCATTTTTTCATAATTCTAAACAGGTACGCTTATAATATTCCATACATGTAACCAGAATTTCCGCCATCTTGGCGACCTTTCCCGTATAATGAACATACCGACCTTCGCTAATCCGAGCACATGGGACTATGGGAAAGGAAAATATGTCTTGGGAAATTATAGCCGTATCTCATCACGATATTGATGCTTTAGGCCATATTAGCAGCATTACGGGATTAGGTAGGGGAGATCCGGTGTCTGCCACAACCTCACAAAGTTAATAATGGATGAGTATGCTTTAAATAGTATTACTTATTACAATAATGATTTTCTTTCTCCCTAAGTGCGCTTAACCTTTCTTCGTGTTATTCGTGCTTAAAGGGATATGTATAACTTTGACTGGATCCATCAAACGCATGTGCATCTCTAGTGGTTGTTTCATGCCTCGTTATTTTTCTCGTACCAATAAAGGAATGAATCGGGGTTTTTTCTTCAAATTTTAAAAATAGTTTTTGAAATATTTATGATTTCATTTGAAATAAAGTGAGATTATTGTTTAACTGTGTACACACATGCGGCAATAATTTAGAAAATATACTGTATAGCATTTTGCCTTTTCACTCATACCGTGGCCTAATTGTCAAACATTAATCATGAAATATGTACACCTCACTCAGTGGGCATACAATTATCATATACCGTATATAACTACAGCAATACATATTTGATCAACCTTTAACACTCTGTTCTTGCGTTTGGCAACATCGTTACTAGATCCCTTTAAATCGTTCCACCTTTAAGGTTAATCCCGGACAATATGAAACGTGTATCCTGTATAATATACAAGTTAACACGGGTTCGTCTTTTACATTAATTCGATTGCCCGGGGATAAGAAAATTACCTTTTCGTTGCGCTGTTTGTTGTACCGCCTCACTGTTATCTAAGTAAAGTACCGTCCCTACCGTATATGCATGAGGCAAATTAAACGAAGAAAGTAAAGACTTAGGTAATACATGTATAAAGTAAAGAAGAAGAAAAACAAGATGATACAGAGAGCCTGAAATCCCAAGCTTAATATCACGATGATTCAACTTTCTAAGATTGAGAATACAGCAGATGAACGCATTTGTAATCATATTTGAAAAATGATTCAATCAATACCAATAACGTGAATGCATTAATCTTATGTTCGAATGTGTAATGCTTGTGTCTGTATTTTGTTTTTACTGATATTAGTCTATTTTGTGACTCAAGGGTTTTGGACGTTTGCATGGACTATCTTTGTTCCTTGAAATGTATGACAAATTCGTTTTTTTAAGATTTTTAAACAAATTAACTTAATGAACAAAATTAAATATTATTCGCCATTTCCATAACATAAAATGTCTGTCTAGTTAGGACTTGCTGGAAGATTGAGTTTTTGGCTTGCTCAATTGCATTGGTAACACCTTTGTTTGGAAATCATCTCATCATGAATTATGATTATGATATAATTGTCTACATCCTCGGATAAATCCCACTACATGTAAAAAAAAAAATAATAATAATAATATGCAGTCAAAAGTCCTTGTTATCACCATCAAAATCACTTGTACCAGCAGTCTTAAATGATATCATATTACATATGACAGAAATGCCCAGTACGGAAAGGCGCTTTAGAGTTGATGCAACTTAGCTAGCATTATAACATGTCTCGAAGGTTATCAAAATATCATCACATACGTGGCTCGGCTGACAGACAGATAATATTCCCCCATCGCTTTTTTTTTTCTTCGGGTCTATTTTTATTTTGTCCATCCCGATATTCTGACATTACTTCGTTAGCATGGTTAGGGATACTGTAAACGCGCGTTAACACATTCCGGATTTTTTGCTTCCTTTCATGTCAATTCAATTTTAAGAAAATTAATAATAGGCCGAGATATAATAACACAATATTATTTTTTTTAAGAAAAAAATAGTATTATTAATGTGAATACATTTATTCGGCTTACTCTAAATAGTAAGCGTTAATAGATCGATAATATTTATAATGATAATTATTGTAAAAGAAACATACTTCGAGATCAATACCAGTATTAAATAACGATCAATGTATGCGTCTACATGGGCAAACCGATTTGCAATGCTTGAAGGTGCACTAGTTTTAGGATGGTACACTTTATGTAATATGCAGAATGTGGCCCAATAGTTTCGTTTCTATCCTTATGTATCGACTATTTTGTAACATTATTTGTGTAACGTGCCCCAGAAAGAAAAGGGGTTAGTCTTATATGTTCGTATTGGAAATCTTAAACATCAACATGAAAGTGAGAAGGGTGTATTTTTGGCTAAATTAAGATCTACATACCATTGTATACATTAGGTCGAAGCCTTCTCTAGAAGATGATACATTTTCTGATAAAACAATATTTCTAATTTTGAGTAATGTATTATACATAAAAAAGACATTGGTTTGGTTTCTACAGGGCTCTTAAACTTTAAACATGATTATCTCCGAAGGAAAAACAGATGACCTTCTCTTTCTCATGAGCCATGGGGTTTGTTCTGAATGTGTCGATTCTACTTTAGCTCCCATAAGTCACATGGCCTTTTCGTGTATTCTTCCCCGCCATTTTGTTTGATGTAACATTATCTCCAAACCATACTGTTTACTAAGACATTTCTCTAATGTCAATCCCAGTGCATGAGACATTTCTATGATTTCATTCCCAGCGCGTCTCCGAGCAAACTTTGACATATATGTTCGCAACATAGATATAGACAGTCAGTATCTAGGAGGCAGAGGCGAAGGATAGAGTAAGGAGGTTAGTTGCTAGGATACTGATGATGCCCCTAGGGTCTATCAGGTAATGTGAGATGGGCATAGATAAAAAGAGCAGAGGAGCAATTTTCCCCTTTTCTCTATTTCCCACCCCCCCCCCCCCCCCCCCCCTCTCCACGGCCGTTGAAGTATGTATGGATTATAGAAAATACATAAGACACATGATATTTTATGACAAGTACTGTCCCTATTTTATTTTTGCTACTGGTTATGCCACTGCTAATATTTCATTAAAAAATCAAACCATTTCCCCCCCACATTTGCATAATTTGATTTTGTTTATTTCAAACGAAAAATATAGGTATGTTTATCAGACTCTTACGTGTTCTCCGCCAAATAAGGTCTTGATCTCATTCTCAATCAAAACAAAAATAATGATCTGCTGTTTGGTTTGGTTTTCGGAACATGCTGTAAGCCCGAAACGGGAAATTGGTGGTATATTTAGGGTCAACATGTCAACATGGCCAACTTGACGAGAGATGGGGTTTACTAAACCTGAAAAATCGACTGTTAATATATAATTATTTAAGTGCCGTGGTCAACTTGAGTCGTAATAAATATAATGAGATCTGATTAGATCTAATTAGTATATTCATGTATACAATAAGTACGTTTCAAACGAATTATTGCATTAGACACTTGACTTCTGACCGGAATACTTTGAATTTTAGACGAATGTGAGAATCTAATAATTTAAATTATCGTAGAACTGGGTGATGTGGATTCTTGCCATTTTAGTTGGCACTATAAGAAGGTAAAGGGATTAGGCAAAAATGTCCTAAGGGATGTCATTGCCTTACCCGCTCCCCAATCAAATATAGCTGTGCCACTTCATGCTAATATACACTATATCTCCGCCACAACATTTATTGTCGTTATAGGTGTCATTGTCCGTACCCCCCTCCCCTCAGCCGCCATAGCTCTGCCACCACATGTATAGGTGTTAGAGGTGTCATTGCCCGTACCCCCTCCCCCAAGCCGCCATAGCTCTGCCACCACATGTATTGGTGTTAGAGGTGTCATTGCCCGTACCCCCCTCCCCCAAGCCGCCATAGCTCTGCCACCACATTTATTGGCGTTAGAGGTGTCATTGCCCGTACCCCCCTCCCCCCAGCCGCCATAGCTCTGCCACCACATGTAATGGTGTTAGAGATGTCATTGCCCGTACCCCCCTCCCCCAAGCCGCCGTAGCTCCGCCACCACATTTATTGGTGTTAGAGGTGTCATTGCCCGTACCCCCCTCCCCCAAGCCGCCATAGCTCTGCCACCACATTTATTGGTGTTAGAGGTGTCATTGCCCGTACCCCCTCCCACAAGCCGCCATAGCTCTGCCACCACATTTATTGGTGTTAGAGGTGTCATTGCCCGTACCCCCCTCCCCCAAGCCGCCATAGCTCTGCCACCACATGTATTGGTGTTAGAGGTGTCATTGCCCGTACCCCCCTCCCCCAAGCCGCCATAGCTCTGCCACCACATTTATTGGCGTTAGAGGTGTCATTGCCCGTACCCCCCTCCCCCCAGCCGCCATAGCTCTGCCACCACATGTAATGGTGTTAGAGATGTCATTGCCCGTACCCCCCTCCCCCAAGCCGCCGTAGCTCTGCCACCACATTTATTGGTGTTAGAGGTGTCATTGCCCGTACCCCCCTCCCCCAAGCCGCCATAGCTCTGCCACCACATTTATTGGCGTTAGAGGTGTCATTGCCCGTACCCCCCTCCCCCCAGCCGCCATAGCTCTGCCACCACATGTAATGGTGTTAGAGATGTCATTGCCCGTACCCCCCTCCCCCAAGCCGCCGTAGCTCTGCCACCACATTTATTGGTGTTAGAGGTGTCATTGCCCGTACCCCCCTCCCCCAAGCCGCCATAGCTCTGCCACCACATTTATTGGTGTTAGAGGTGTCATTGCCCGTACCCCCCTCCCCCAAGCCGCCATAGCTCTGCCACCACATTTATTGGTGTAAGAGGTGTCATTGCCCGTACCCCCCTCCCCCAAGCCGCCATAGCTCTGCCACCACATGTATTGGTGTTAGAGGTGTCATTGCCCGTACCCCCTCCCACAAGCCGCCATAGCTCTGCCACCACATTTATTGGTGTTAGAGGTGTCATTGCCCGTACCCCCCTCCCCCAAGCCGCCATAGCTCTGCCACCACATGTATTGGTGTTAGAGGTGTCATTGCCCGTACCCCCCTCCCCCAAGCCGCCATAGCTCTGCCACCACATTTATTGGCGTTAGAGGTGTCATTGCCCGTACCCCCCTCCCCCCAGCCGCCATAGCTCTGCCACCACATGTAATGGTGTTAGAGATGTCATTGCCCGTACCCCCCTCCCCCAAGCCGCCGTAGCTCTGCCACCACATTTATTGGTGTAAGAGGTGTCATTGCCCGTACCCCCCTCCCCCAAGCCGCCATAGCTCTGCCACCACATGTATTGGTGTTAGAGGTGTCATTGCCCGTACCCCCTCCCACAAGCCGCCATAGCTCTGCCACCACATTTATTGGTGTAAGAGGTGTCATTGCCCGTACCCCCCTCCCCCAAGCCGCCATAGCTCTGCCACCACATTTATTGGCGTTAGAGGTGTCATTGCCCGTACCCCCCTTTCCCAAGCCGCCATAGCTCTGCCACCACATGTATTGGTGTTAGAGGTGTCATTGCCCGTACCCCCCCCCCCCCCCCCCAGCGCCATAGCTCTGCCACCACATGTATTGGTGTTAGAGGTGTCATTGCCCGTACCCCCCCCCCCCCCCCCCAGCGCCATAGCTCTTCCACCACATGTAATGGTGTTAGAGGTGTCATTGCCCGTACCCCCCTCCCCCAAGTCGCCATAGCTTTGCCACCACATGTATTGGTGTTAGAGGTGTCATTGCCCGTACCCCCCCCCCCCCCCCCCCCCAATCCACCATAGCTTTGCCACCACATGTATTGGTATTAGGGGTACCATTGTCCTTATTAACCCATTCTCATCCACCTTGGCTACGCCACCGCATGGTATTGATGTTACTCTTCTATTTGGTAGTCCTTGACATCGTCGACTGATCTTCCTATCATCGGATCGTGATGGCAAAAAGATCGTGAGAAGAGCCAACATTATCAGAGAACAATAACATTGCTTTGATAACTATTTGGTCTTCTATATCATTCGTACACCATGGCTTGTCCATATGAGCGATGCTAAAAATACATCGTGTAACCGGCCATTATTATTATTTGCATTATAAGTATAAAGCGATACCATATCATTTTGGTATTTTATGTTATTTATAGCTTTACAATGATTTGGTTGAAACGTATAGGTCACAAATAAGGACATTTTCATAATTATATACACTGACAGATCTTGATGCATGACAGCTCGTATTGTAATTGAAATTGCATCTATTCTTATGACAGGTCTAATGCATCTTCGGTGAGAGAAATTAGTTTCCCATATATCTCCCGGGGTTTTCTTCGAAGAAAATAACAAACAGCTTAATAATGAGCCAAGATACGTGCTAGAAAACACAATCAATCATGTAATGGATGCATTTCTATAAATAATTTTGGATATTTGTCATGTCGAATCTATTCTTATGAGAAGTATTATTCCAATAATAGGTAGCATAGTGATTGAGTATTAAAGGGATCCAGTAACTGTGTTATCACATGTAAAACTGACAACTGACAAAGTGTCGATAAGATGGGTATTATTGTTGTCAGGAATGGCAAATGCGTGAGGTATGAACGATATGAAAATAGCTTTGAATTTGTGTAAAGGCGGTAAATAATATAACTCTTCTATTCAACACGATTCTATACCATAACGTTCAAATATCACTCAGTGGACATAATTATATCCTACAGTGATACACATTGTATCAACTTCTTTTCAATTTTTGTCATGCAGCAACATGGATCCCTTACACTTAATGTACATGTTCGTGTGTCCAATGTATCTCTTTGTTTGGTTTAACCGGGGGGGGGGGGGGTGTCAATTTGACCCCCTGTAATAATTTAGTGACTTCTCCGTAACCGCGGCAGATATCAAGTTTTTCCTTTCGCGACTCTTTTCTTTGTCTTGCGCAACTTTTGGTACTAAATTTGCGAAGATCAGACCAAGCATTACAAGGTCACATGACCAATAAGGGTCAAAGGTCATCCAAAAACAGTGACTTGTCCATACATGTGTGTGTAAAGGAATATACATGTTATGAAACTTGTGAAATACAATCCATTTTGCCCATATAATTGTATATTTTCCTTGTTATTATGGCTGTCATATCTAATATCATTGTCAAAATGATACAAAACATAACAAATATGAACAATAGAATACAAAATAAATGAAAAACAAAGGAATACATCAGAAATTCAGAATCACAATTTACTCGTCTCATTAGCATATTTGCATAATTAATTACATGTGCTTCGTTAATTACAAGAATAAACAATGTATATACCTAAATTTCAAACTTATCCATGTCTGTGATTCATTTTGAGTCAATATAATACTTTTTATAATGTTTTTCTTTAAAAATTAGAAAAATTAGCAAAGATTAGCTTACTTCGGTAATTAATATGCGCATAATTTGCATATTTTATATCGGATCGTTTAAACGAAAACATGAACGCGTTGCTAATACTTTAATGTACCTCCATGCAAAATTTCGCGTGAATCGGACAATTGGTCTTCGAGATCTTAGGGGAGGGGTGTCAAATTGACCCCCCCCCCCCCCCCCCCTCAGTAAAAACCTGGTCTGAAATAGCCCAGTTAGACACCAACATGAAATCTTCACCAGCTCGCCCATGTGTCTCATGTTCAGATTGAGCTTAAAATCATACATGATTTAGACCCAGATTAAGCTCAATAAATATATCAAGAGATATCACGCCTTCGTTATGGAATTGGCTACTGCGTGGGATTAAATTTCTGGGGGTGTTTCACAAAGATCCTTAGTTGAACTTGAACTAAGTAGAACTTACACATTATGGTAAGCCATTTGTAGGCTTGGAATTTAAAAAAAAAAAAAAAATTGCAAGTATTTTAGACTTTTCATAAATGTTACATCAAGAACATGAACTCTCCTTGATAATATAAATATTAATGATTTGAATCAACATTTGTATGCCTTTTAAAAGAACTTTTACAAACAATGTTCAAAGAAAGTAACGGCTTTCCATAGTTTTTAAGTCCAACTTAGATTTAAGTTCAACTTAGGATCTTTGTGAAACACCCCCTGCGCATGTAAAGGTGGTATCTCACCGGCCTGGAGACTAGTTGGCGACCTGTTGGCGACTGAGTCTCCGATGGTTGCGGAGACGTCTCCGCGACGTCGCCGCGACGCCTCCGCGACGTCGCCGCGACGTCTCCTGGAGACTAGCCGGGTCGCCGGGGAGTCGCGGGGAACATGGGCGTAGATACTTACGTAATACATATTCATCAGGGGGAATGAATGAATAGATCTTCCCCCTAGTTGAATAGGTATCAATTACAGATCTACGCCCATTGTGCCGGGGAAATCAAACGTGTCTGATTTTTTGGAGACTTTTTCCAGTCTCCAGCAGGTCTCGGAGACGTCTCCGCGACGTCGTCTCCGCGACGCCTCCTGGAGACTAGCCGGGTCTCCGAGGGGTCGCGGAGAAATCAAACATGATCGATTTTTTTTTGAGACTTTTTTTTTTCAGTCGCCTTGGTCTCCAGCAGGTCTCCGCGACGTCTCCGCGACGTCTCCGAAACCTACTGGAGACCAAGGCGAATGAGAGGAGATGTTGCGGCGACGTCTCCGCGACTTTGCTTGACGGTGCTTGACCCACTTTAGAGACCACGTGACTGAGGTCGTTATCATCTAGTTGTAGATCTAGATATATATAGAGAGGCAGAAGTCGCGGCGACGTCGCCGCAACCTTGTGGAGACTCGAGTCGCCAACAGGTCGCCAACTAGTTTCCAGGGCGGTGAGATACCACCTTAAACCAATTTGCGATCATACATGTTTGTGCGTGAATGGATGTTTCTGAGCAACTAGAACATCTAAAGTGGGTGTTTGTGTGTGTGTGCGAGCTTGTGTATAGTCTATGGGTGTTTTGTTTGTTTCTCTACATTTGTGTATATAATATATGCGTGTCTTTGTGTGTGCGTTTGTTATTGTTCGTCAGTGCGTTCGTGTTTGTAGAAGGCAAACGGTAAGGGTAAGAGATGTGTCAATTCATGTTTTAGTATGACTGACTATGCCAATAATACTAACACACATATGCAAACACACACACACACACACACACACACACATACATGACACACACACATACACAAACACACTCACACACCCACACATACACATACCGTATATGCATACATGCAGATAGCAGGTTGGCTACTATATGGTCATGCTGCTCACCAAAGGCACCAATGATCTCACACACACACGAACATACTAACACATGCACCTAACCCTATGACACACACAAACAATCATTAAAAGAGTCATATATATGACTCACCCCAAAACCCGACTTAAAGGGGACCACCAGGCAAAGAACAACACATTATTATATGTGTTGGTACGTTTTGTGATACCAAATAGATACCTAACATTTTGCAAAGGGTTGTGTAATTCATAAACAAAGCAATTAATTTCCACCACTTACGGAACCACTGCTATTTCCTGGTTCCATTCGGGCCAACCATTTGCGAGTGCGCAATAATGCTATTCACGCGCACGTTTGTAAACAATAGATTCCCGGGCGATTCGTTCGCTCTGCATACATTGTAATTCACAGCACACATAGCAGTCTGCGTAATTCAGACCGCATGAACGCATGCTTTAGAATGGTGATGCGTTTCCAATAATATATTTTTTTTTCTGGAAACATATTTTTGTGAACTTGTTGATGGAATGGAATACTAAAGATGTTACCTTTCTTTAATAAGAATATTATTTTTGGGTGGTGGTACCCTTCAATTCATAGATATGTGTACATACAATATACATCAACATACATTCACACGCACACACACACACATGCCGTGACATACACACACACAAAGTTAGAATAATGTACGGTCATACCTTTAATTAAAATGCACAAAATCAAACATAGCTACGTTTTCCTGCATATTAATATGAATGACATTATATGATAGTATGTATCAGTATTCTAGTCAAGACCAGGCCATCCTAGACCAAGACCAGGACCAAGACCACGTACACACCCCGATACCAAGACCAAGACCGAGACCGAGAGGTCCAAGACCAATACCAGAAGTCCGAGACCAAGACCAGCAATTTCCGAGACCAAGACCAAGACAAAGACCAGCGTTTATTTAATTGACACTAATTTGTAGTAAATAATGCAAGTTTTGAGGATAACGCTACTTTGTTATTCAGTGTAGAGTATAGACTGCCTAGTGCTTACACATTATGATCAGCCTGTAATAGGATTTGTAAACAGTTGAATAAAATGAACAATTAATGAAGAATGTAATAAATCATATGTTCATTGTGCTTCTTTAATCACTTATAGTTAACGCAAAATACGAGTCAGTAGCTACAAACTGCACAAAGGACTGAGAAAAAATTATAAATGGAAAAAATACTTCTTTATTTCTCCATGAACACATTTGCCTGAGCTACTGAAATACAAATCAGACAAATAATAAAAAGTGTTGTTAACTAACAATACAGCAAGGCATACAAAATGAACATGACTTCATTTCTAGGATGATGTTTCCCAGAACATGTTTAGGTCATTCATTTCTTTTTTCTCCATCAACACATTTGCCATAGCTACTGAAATACAGATTAAAAAATATCTAGTGTTAACAGAACATGTGCAACCCTGATAAGTGATAAGTGATAAAATGAACATGACATGATTTCCTGTGCTTGCTCTTTGCATCCTCATACTCGCTGTGCTCTCGATAAGCGAATTTGATGATCGCCGATGTGGAAGACATGATGAAAGCATCGAGCAGTACTGGCAGAGGGGCACGGGGGGGGGGGGGGAGGGGGCACGTGCCCCCCAATAATTCTGAAAAAACCATAGAAAACATAAGGGGCCATTAAAACACAAAAAAAAAACAAAAAAACAACAACATAAGGCGTGCCCCCCCCCCCCCCCCCCCAATCAGTCCGACCACGCTACGCCACTGAGTACTGGCATCGAATGTCAAAACACGAGATCTGCAGTCGCAGCGCGGGCGCCGGGCGCGGCCTGCCCAATTAATTGCCTGCGCTGCGTGCGAGCACCATGCACGCGTGCATAAGGTACTGTATTTACTGTATAATTTACGCGAGCTCATAAACGTACGTTTCCGCATAGATCAAGCGCGTCATACGACAGGTCGTGTACACAGCACCGTTACGGTGAATACAGTACGCCCGCGCGCGAGGCCATGTCGCTGCCACGATGTGCGTGATACAGATGCAAGATGAGTGTGCGCCTAGTTAAGCCAGCTCCATAGAAGTATGACTCCAACACTGCCGTTGTAGAACTAGAAGGTAAACTGTATCGCGCGTAGGTACCGTACCCCATACCCTTTGTACATAAAACAATGGCGGGCTGACGGTCTTGTTTACGAGCAGTATTGAAAGGAGGAACTTCGTCACAAAACTGCATTGTGGGGAAATAATATGACGAAACAATAGGAATGTGCGTAAGGCGCACACTTTACCAAGCGCACTCACACTGTACATTTTCTATGGCAAAGATGTCATAAGCGCGTACATTTGTGACCCCAGGGGGGGGGGGGGGGGGTAAACTCAGCTGCCATGATGGTATAGGCATGTATGCGATTAGAAGCAGTTTAGCTACGTCACAAAACGTCATCAAAAGTATGACAGGCTGTGTATTTCGAAATTGATCTGGAATTTAATAATAAAATACATCCCATTGAGCGGTGAAATATTCACCACCTCTTTATCTAGCGTAATCAATTTGTGTTGCCCTTTTCTACTCCATCAATAAGACCACTTTTTAGTTACATTTTGTGTTAAATACTGTTTATGAATGCTCAATATTTGCATTAGAGTCGCCCTTCATACACGGATCACTGTCTCAGCCAAGGGCAAAAATTGTTTACAAATTCATCGCGCGCAAAATCACAAGTGTACGCGCTTATGACATCTTTGCCATAGAAAATGTACAGTGTGAGTGCGCTTGGTAAAGTGCGCGCCTTACGCACATTCCTATTGTTTCGTCATATTATTTCCCCACAATGCAGTTTTGTGACGAACTTCCTCCGTTCAATACTGGACACACGGTAGTAAATATTATCCCCATAGGCTTACACACTAAACACCATAATTTCAATCCAAGATAAAATATAAACGATTGCATGAAGTTTCCTATTTTTTTGATATATCTCTATATCATGGTAGATCTATCAACAGAAAAAATTTTTAAAAAATTGATGCAGCGGAAAATTAATAAAATGAGCCTTGAACGAAGAATACATATTTTGTATTGGTCTTGTCTACAGGATTCCAGATCTCCATGCTTTGCACTGAATAATCAAAAAAAGACATCATTTACCAGATTTATCCAGAATTTGGGCTTATTATGGAAGATAGCATTACCTTAATGCCAAATCCAACATAAAAATACAGATAATAACAACTTAAGTATTGTTTCTGATTTATTTTCTGAAAAAAAATGACGTCATTATTCCTCCGCGTTTTTGAGAAAAAAGTCGAAAAGCCTGAATTACACCCGTGCACCCTTTATAGTATGACAAGACCCCAGAATGAAAAACTTTTTTGTCATTTTAAAGCATTATCTATAAGTACATCAATTATATTATTATTATGAGTGAGAGAATTTGACAATTTTTTTAAAGAGAAAAACATTGGCCCCATGCATATTGATTTATACACACAAAATCACCCTGTTTTGATGATTATCTTCTTAAAGTACCGCTTTGCTCGCATTCAATCACATCCTGTTTAGATAATACATACCGATCATAAATGTGCTACTCAGGTTTATTTGATATAAAAAGTATAAGCAGACATTTACAATTGATGTAAAAAGAAAAACATGAAAAATAAAAGCAATAAACATGAATGTGGATGGCATTAGTACAGGCTATCAACTTGAGCCTGTTAATTCAATGAAAATGGAGAAATGCACAAAAAGAGACTTATTTGCAGATCATGAGTAGGCCTAAATGTGGATATGAAGATAATGGGAAAAGAAGAGAGAGATAGAGAGAGGGATGAATGAGATAAGATAAAGGGAAAGATAAATAATGCTAAAATAATACAGATATGAAGATACACAGAGGCTGGGGGGGGGGGGGGGGGGCAGCACGGGCCGGGGGGGGGGGGGGCGGGTGGGAGAGAGTGAGTGTGTCAGTGACTGAGGAGTTAAAATGGCCATTAGTTCTCCTGTAGCTCCCTTCTTGTCCTGCAACGAATTGGGTCTTTGGTATTAATGATGTCTCCCCTCTTTCTCATCAAGGGCAAGGCTATCCAACCATGATAAATTTAAAATGAAAGAAGGTTGATATTATAGCACACATACAACAAACCAGTCATTCAGAAATACACAGCCGAACGTATGTAGTCTCGTCACTGCATAATATTAATAAACTCACTTCGCCTAGCCCTAGCCTAAGGCTTAGGCCTGGCCCAATGTAGAAGTATGTGGGCTATTTCATCCTGATTATGATTTTGAAGTCAGGCACAGTATCTCTGAAAGTTCCTGCAAATATATATATTAAATTAGTATGGCATAATTATGCCTAGACTCCATTATATTGTGACTCTTTCGTCCTAGTCCGAGGCCCGTCCGAGACTAACCGAGGTCGTCTTTCTGTAGCCCCGATTGACTGTTATTACTAGTATAGCTATACCCACTGCCATTCAAGTACATTTATGTCTGTAAAGCAAAGTTACAATCAATAAAGTACACATATAATACATACCTAGAGTAGTGCAGCATGTATACTAACAGGTTCACAGCCGAAAATTTTGATTCTCACTGCAGCCCAGTCACTAGTCACTCAGTCATAGGTCATAGCTGTGTCCATTGAAATTGTCGCATCCCACAATCAGCAGTAGATGAAGACCTCCTTGTAAAATGAAGGAAAAACAGTATTATAAAGGATTCTTACTTGATTTTATTGTGTTATGGTAGGCATTCTTACCAATATTAATCCTAGTTTGATCCGAATTTTGAATAAAACAGTCAGAAACACCCAAATAAAAACAAAAATCGACATCACTAGCAGCCTACGTCATACGGTATGTGTTATAGCGTATTCTCTCTGTAGGACACACGGTAGTAAATATTATCCCCATAGGCTTACACACTAAACACCATAATTTCAATCCAAGATAAAATATAAACGATTGCATGAAGTTTCCTATTTTTTTGATATATCTCTATATCATGGTAGATCTATCAACAGAAAAAAATTTTAAAAAATTGATGCAGCGGAAAATTAATAAAATGAGCCTTGAACGAAGAATACATATTTTGTATTGGTCTTGTCTACAGGATTCCAGATCTCCATGCTTTGCACTGAATAATCAAAAAAAGACATCATTTACCAGATTTATCCAGAATTTGGGCTTATTATGGAAGATAGCATTACCTTAATGCCAAATCCAACATAAAAATACAGATAATAACAACTTAAGTATTGTTTCTGATTTATTTTCTGAAAAAAAATGACGTCATTATTCCTCCGCGTTTTTGAGAAAAAAGTCGAAAAGCCTGAATTACACCCGTGCACCCTACTGCTCATAAACATGACCGTCAGCCCGCCATTGTTTTATGTACAAAATGTACAGGGTACGGTCACTGCGCGCGATACAGTTTACCTTCTAGTTCTACAACGGCAGTGTTGGAGTCATACTTCTATGTTTTACCCCCCCCCCCCCCCCCCTGGCCAGCTCTTCATACACGTGCGCGTTCAGCCCATCTCTAGCAGTGGGATCAGTGCAGTGGGGGTGCATGTTAGTAGCAGCACTGCAGTATGTCTCTCGCGGCCGGCTGTTCCTAACTTTGTACATGCGCGACCATAAGATTAAGATTTTATGTAAAATCGTTATTTTAGTTACTGGTCTCGTGTTGGTCTCGGCCGAAAAATCCGAGACCAGAAGGTTCGAGACCGAGATCAAGACCAAGACCAGAGGGTTCGAGCCCAAGACCGAGACCAAGACCAAGACCAAGCAAACTGATCTCGAGACTGGTCTCGAGACCAAGACCAGTCTCGAGACCTAGAACACTGGTATGTAGTAATTAATACACAGTATAGTATGCTGAATCTTTCTTTCTTCTATTTCAATTTCTTACAGCGCATAGAGACATATGTGATATGTGCGTTATAAATACATTATTATTATTATTATTATTATATTGAACATCATCCACGCACATTACACACATACATCTTCGGACACAATCACACACACACACACACAAACGCCATGACACACACATACACTTACCAGTATGCATGAATACTACACACTCACTGCAAAGCACATAATCTTTCATAGATACTAGATCATCATGCACGTACATGGTCTAGTGCCCCCTCCCGACAAAAAAAAAATCATTTTAGATCCTTCCAAAAGCATGACGACAAAATACCACAAAACGGCAAAAAACGGCAAAAAAAAATCAACTTCCGTTTATTGTAATTTGATACCCTTTGACCATTACCTCCCCAAAAGTAGTAGCAATCATCACCTGAAAGGTGAGGGTCATACCTTAAGGCATGGCGATTTGCATAGCCGGACAGACAAACAGACAGACATACAGAGCCTCCTCTTTTAGTAGTAGGCTACTAGAGGACCCTTGCCTGTGGCACGTGGTATACAAATCATCGCGATCATCATGCACTGTGGAACATACATGGTCAGCGCCCCCTCCCGACAAAAAATATTTCTAGATCCTTCCAAAACCACGACGACAAAATACCAAAAAACGGAAAAAAACGGAAAAAAAATCGACTTCCGTTTGATGTAATTTGATACCCTTTCACCATTACCTCCCTAAAGGTTAGGAGCAATCATCACCTGAAAGGTGAGGGTCATACCTCAAGGCATGGTGATTTGCATAGCCGGACAGACAGACAGACAGACAAAAACAGTAGTTTTAGTAGTATATATATACATGTACATATGTATACACATACACTATTAAACACACCCGCACATACACATCACACACACACATACACGTGGCTTCATGTATTTGTTGGACCAAAGTTGACCAAAGTTGGATGCATTATAGTCATCACTTTGTGGACCGTGTGTATCTTTGGTTACATTTGTGGGACCAGTATAATTAAGTATGGATTATGAGTAAATTTTAATCATGGAAGCTCAGTTCAGCCAAATTCGAGGTAATTTGTAACAACATGAATATATTTTATATGGCGAAAACAATAGTCGCACTTTGAAATGTCTGTTGAAAATAAACAAGTTGACGAAGAATTAACAAGTCAATTTGAATTGTATATGCATATTGCCAATTTTCGCATTAACAAACAATTAAACTTGTCTTTGTGGCCACCTGTCTACAGTGGCTTTTAAACATGTTCCCCCAGTGGAACAAATGTTATAAAACCTGTCTGACTATAGAGATCATCGGTCTCAGGCTAACACTGACCACTTTTCTTGTTTCCTTTGTGTGGTCACTATTTGTTATGGAACCTGTCTACAATGATCACTTTGCCTGGTCACTTTACACATGTTGGACTGGTTATAAAAACATACGATCAAAACAGAACAGCATTCGTGGACCTATCAAGTAAATGCAGTAGCTACGAAGGTCCTAACGGTGGGGGTTCAGTGTTCCCCCTACGTACCCCCCCCCCCCCCCCCCCCCCCCCCCAGGTACCCCACCAATATTATGTCTTCTATATAATGTAATTTATGTTGTAAATAATTATTTGAATCCACCTAAACGAGTGAGAACCCTTTTTATCTGTGTTTGCTTGTCAGCTGGAAGCCTGATATGTGTGCCCCTCGTAACGAAATATGCCCCCCCCCCCCCCCCACACCACCCCGTTGACCCCCTATGCAGTATGTGGGGGTTTGTGTCCTTCATAATTATACAGTTGTCACTGCACTGTGTGTGTTTGCGTCCTTTATACATTTGTGGGACTACCTCATCATAAATACACAATACATTTATCGGATCAGTATTGGTAATTGACTAGATCTGAGTACATGTCAATCATGGGAGCTTAATTTAGCTAAGTTTGAATAATTTATCAAAATAATTTGTAACAAAATGCATATATATATATAAACCCCTCACAAAAAGTTCAGCAATTCAAGTTTGAGCGTTCATATCTCTCCTATTACTTTATTACCGTTCATGAATTAGGTATCATTGGAAAGCTTGTATTCCCCCCTTTACATTGATATGACATTTGCTATGAATATTTTAGCATGGAATGTGCATGACACCCGAATATGGGGCAATAAAGTGAAATGTTGTAAAATGCATTGATATTGTCAACAGTGTACCCTCCTTTTTTGGGATAATAAAGTGCTCTGAATGATGTTAAGTCGGTCATGCGTGAATGTCAATGGCGTATTAACGTTTTCTTTGGAGGATGAAATGTGTCTTCATGATTTTGAGGTGGTGCAATAACGTTTGTGTTAGGAAGATGAAATGTGTTTTATTGACTGATTAAGAAATTATCATTATGTTTGACACTCCGATGCGTTGGACCTATTACTACTAATATTACTATCACTACTACTACTACTACTACTACTACTACTACTGCTACTGCTACTGCTACTGCTACTGCTACTACTACTACTACTACTACTACTACTACTACTACTACCTACTACTACTTCTACTTCTACTTCTACTTCTACTACTACTACTACTACTACTACTACTACTACTACTACTACTACTACTACTACTACTACTACTACTACTAATACTACTACTACTACTACTACTACTATTACTACTACTACTACTACTACTACTACTACTACTACTACTACTACTACTACTACTACTACTACTACTTCTACTATTGCTACTACTACTATTACTACTACTAATACTACTAATAATACTACTACTTCTACTACTACTACTACTACTACTACTACTACTACTACTACTACTACTACTACTACTACTACTACTTCTACTACTACTACTACTACTACTACTACTACTACTACTACTACTACTACTACTACTACTACTACTACTTCTACTACTTGTTCTACAACAACAACAACTGCTACTACTGCTACTACTGCTACTCATAGTATTACTACAACATCTACAACCAAGCCCATGTAAAAATGCCAATTTGCCCAAAGTATGCACTGTTCACGAAGTAAGCCAAGTCACGTCTAGGTACACGTCGCCTCGAGTAGAACATCATATAATACTCAAAAGTAAATATGGTAATATAATATACGCATATCAATTATATCCATCATATTATATTGTTATACAACATGGTTCGTGAAATTGATACCAGTCACAGCCACACCCCCACCGCTGTAATTGCATTATATAAATTAAGAAGAGAGTATTTCATCCCCTACAGGGCAAGTTTTCGATTAATACTACTACTTCTACTGTACTACCAATTCTACTACTTGTTCCACAACAACAACTACTAATACTACTACTTCTAATACTACTACTTATAATACTTGTTCTACAACAACAACTACTAATAATAATAATAATAATACATTTGATTTATATAGCGCTTAATAATACATAATGAATTCTCTAAGCGCTTCACATGAGTATACAGTACAAGCATAAGATATAATTAATATCTAAACATAATAAAGGAAACATACTGTATATACAAAAATAAATCATACAAAAAGAAACGTTTTCAGAGATTGTTTGAATGAATTGATTGAGGGTATTTTTGTAATTTCTAATGGTAGGGTATTCCAAAGTGTGGGGGCTGATTTTGCGAAGGGTCGATTGCCGTAGGTCTGAGTATTAGTAAGAGGGACAGTTAAAAGTTGTTGGGATGATGACCTGAGAGTGCGTGCAGAGGTGTGACGGTGGATGAGTTCAATTAAGTAAAGTGGAGATATAGTATGTTCCACTTTATAGCACATGAGAAGAATTTTTTAAATGACACGTTTTTCAACTGGTAACCAATGAAGACTATGTAAAGTGGGGGAAATTGGATCTCTTGAACGAGCACCAACAATTAATCTAGCGGCTGTATTTTGAATTCTCTGAAGACGTTTCAATTCCTTGTTAGGAAGACTATAGAACAACACATTACAGTTATCAATATGGGACATGACCAATGATTGAACAAGAATTTCAATGGTTGCCCTATTGAGATATTGTCTAATTTGTCCAATTTTCCGAATGGCTGCAATTGCCGATTGGCAGGTTTTCGTAATGTGATCAGACATTGATAGATGCTTGTCCATGATGACCCCCAGGTTGCGTACTTTGTTGACAGCAGCGATGTTCACTCCATCGACTGTGACAGCCAGAGGTGCAGGAGGAGAAGGAGCGTATCTTGAGGTAAAATGTATAAGCTCAGTCTTGGCAGCGTTCACAAGAAGTTTGTTCTTGATTGACCAAGAAGTGATGTATTGCAAACAGTTATTGATGCGACTGATAGCGATCTCTCTGTCAGTTGCCGGAAATGTCAAATATACCTGTGTATCGTCTGCATATATCATGGAACTAAGACCATGAGCTGTGATTATGTCATACAGAGGTGCGCTGTAAAGTGTGAAAAGGAGGGGCCCAATAACTGAGCCCTGCGGCACCCCATAGTCATCATACACAGCTTGAGAAACGTGATTGTTTATATTTACTACATGCGATCGGGAAGAAATATATGATGACACCCACTTCAGAACAGAACCTCCAAATCCATACCGCTTTGCAAGTCTATCAAGTAGGATGGTATGGTCTATGGTGTCGAAAGCTGAACTGTAGTCCAGCAACACCAAGAGGGCTTCCTGTCGGTTGTCCAGGGAGAGAAGGATGTCGTTATGAACGCGAGCGAGTGCAGTCTCCACACTGTGGTGTCTCCTGTATGCCGACTGAGTGGGAGTGTTCAAGCTGTGTTCTGTTAGATACTCTGTTATTTGTACCATGGCTGCTTTCTCTATCACCTTGCCGAAAAAGTTGAGATGTGAGATAGGGCGGTAATTTTGCTACTAATCAAGTTCACATGATGCCGAAGAAAGTGATTTGACTATGGTGCTAACATTCTTCTCACTAACCTCACCAAAGTCGTGGAGAGTAAATGGACAATTGTCTTGCAAGTCAACAGACATCTCCTGACGTTTCGCACCTGTCAGGTTGTCCATTATCGTGGTTATTTTTTGTTTGAAGAATTCGGCGAATCTATTTGCGAGATTAACGGGCGAGTCGGAACGTGGAAGGACTGAACCCCCTGACGGCGATTCACCAAACCGTATAGGCTTTGTTGGTTGCTGGTCTGTATCTGGTCCCGATGGAAGTTCGTCTTGGAGCTTGACAGGAGTTTGTTATATATCTTGCACTGTTCTTGATATATTTCCTTGTGGTGGACTTGAAGTTTAGATGTTTGCATCTGCCTCTCACAGCGTCTTCTTTGCCGCTTTGCCTCTCGATGAATGTCCGAGTACCACGGGCTATGTGGCCGAAGTGTTACTTCCCTTTCAAGAAGTGGAGCATGACTTTCCAAAGTATCTCTTAAACCTGAGCACAGTTTGGAGGTAAATGGCTCAAGTTCAGCTCGATCAAGACGCTCTGACAACAACATGCAGGATAAATCATGACGAAATGTGTCCATGTCGATGCTTTTCAACTTTCTCGATACCACATGCTTTGTGATTTTAGGCGGCTCCTCAAAAAGCAGGTTACAGATGACGGCTGCATGATCCGATGGTAGATGGTTTTGCACCGAAACATTGGATACAAAGCAAGTCTCAGTTCTACTGATGATGAGGTCCAGTGTATGACCTGACGTGTGTGTTGGACCATCGTTGTGAATTTGAAAGGCATTGGATTGAAGTAACTCGATGAAGGAATCTGCAAACCCATTTCCAGGAACATCTACATGTAGATTGAAATCTCCAGTTATCAATAAGTCTTGGTGAGATACGCAAAGACATTCAAGCAGTGTAGAGAATGCACGAATGAAATCTGATGGTGATGATCTGTTTTTTTTTCTGCTTGATGGTGGTCTATATACGATAATCAATCCTATAACTCGAGATGATGTCCCAGATATTGTGATGTCCATATATTCAAAAGAAGAAACAGAAAATCGTTGATGTGACGTTACGTTGAAACCTTTGTGTAATAGCAGAACTATTCCACCGCCTGTTCCCGCAACTCGTGGCACGTGGTGAAAGTCGAAGTTTGGAAGCGTAGTTCGGATACTGGCGAGAGTGTGATCATCCCTCCTTGAGTCCGTCAACCAGGTTTCTGTGACTGCAACAATGGTAGCTTTCTCAGAAATGATGAAGTCGCAAAAGGAGGTGACTTTTCCCCTTGCCTTAAGAGATCGGGAGTTCCAGAGCGCAAACTTCACTGTCTGATTCCGGGGACTGGATGAAGCTCTCAAAATAGGCTGTACACGGTGTTATGGTAATGGCTTACAAATGCTTGTTGGTGACATGCGACATGAAGTTCTCACTTCTATGCAATGAGAAGATGTAGGAGTTTGAAGTACGGACATGGGTAAACGTCTTCCATGTCCCTTGGTTCCACGATGAGTTTTTCTTTTCCGTGCGATACCCAGGTCGTGAACTCTTTGCCAGATGGTGCGATGCAGGCCCCATTCATGAGTTCTGTTGATGTCAGATATCCTCCCACGAGCATATCCTTGCGTCGAGACTCCATCATAACGACAGCTATGTAGATGGTCATAGTTATTATCTGTAGGAAGATATGGTCCTGGATTCGGACTGATGTCTCCACAAGCCACTAAAGATGGCTGAAAAGTAGCAGTTGTGTTGCCATAGTAGGGTATTCGAGTCCCTGAAAACTTGCTTGTTAGTTGTGGCCATTTGATGATGACTTTGCACACAAAATCAGTGCAAGTGCATACAGGCTCATTGTAAGTGATCTGGTTCCATTCACAGCCCAGTGTATATAAAAGGAGGATTAGTAGCACAAAACATGGTCTCTCTAATACTGCTACTCATAACATTACTATACAACATCTACAACTAAGCCCCTGGATAAAATCCCAATTCGCTATAAGGCATGCACTGTTCACGAAGTCACGTATAGGTACACGTCGGTTCGTGTAGAACATCATGTAATATAATTATACTTAAAAGTAAATATGGTTATACAATATATGCATATCAATTAAATCCATCATATTGTTGTTTAATGTTGTTTGTGTTATGTTAGTTACAGCTCGATTCCAGACTGCTATGATAGGGAATTTTTTTGCTGTGGGGGTTTTAATGGATTTATCAAAGGCGTTTGATATCTTCTTCAATATACGCATATCAATTAAATCCATCATATACACAAACAGCATTGATAATGCTGTTTGTGTTATGCTAGTTAAAGCTCGATTCCAGACTGCTATGATAGGGAAATGTTTGCTGTGGGGTCTTAATGGATTTATCAAAGGCGTTTGATACCTTCTTCTTAAAAAAAAAAAAATTTAATGGACTTAGTTATGGTTCCAAAGTTATTTGTTAAATAGAAAACAATATGTGGTGGTAGATGGTGTTGAATCTGAATATGCAACTGTAGATATTGGGGTACCTCAAGGTTCTGTACTAGGACCTCTCTTATTTTTTATTTATGTAAATTATGACATTAATTCCTCTAAATTATTAACATGTCCACTCTTTGCTGATGATACAGTTGTATTGTATTCAACTAATAATGTATCATTGTTAATTTCTACTATGAATCAAGAATTATATAAGCTTAAAGAATGGTAAATAAGTTGTTTTTACATTTCACTAAGACCAAATATATTATATTCCGTTCTAAGAATAGAAAAATTCCACATGATATAAATCCAATAACAATTAATAATATCGTTTTTCATTGGAAAAGATACCCTATCAAATGGACATAATGATTGTGTTACTTATACAGAGTGGCCCCCAAAAACCGGAACGGGGCACTTCCGAAAATATAGTAACAAAATGTTTATATCCATCGGATAGGGTATCTTTTCCAATGAAAAACGATACCAAGAACAGGTGGCCAGACAGGTGGACACACAGACAAGTTAAAATTGTTTGTTAATAACGCGAATTGGCAAAATGCCTTATACCACTTCAAATTAACAAGTTCATTCTTCGATAAATTCTTTATTTTGGCAACGACATTTCAAAGTATGACTATTGTTTAAAGTCATACCTGTAAAGTGTCCAAATCCACGAAAATTACTTGCAGCTTCCTCGTTTCTCTTCTACCGTGTTGTTTAGCTTATGGTAAAAGAAGAATAAAATAGGGTTTGATTTTTTCAAATTTCAATCACGTTGATTAACGCTTTTGATAAAAAGTACAATTGTCCTAGCTGAGAACGTCCGCATGCAGCACCGTGAGAACATTCCGGAGATTGAACTTTGAGCCGAGCGAGTGCAAATTCCATGAATTCTGTACTACGTGTGTAAACATACACGGGTGCGAATATCTCAAACGGATCATTCATTACTGCGACAAATGTATGGCAAACCATCAGTATTCGGTGATAAAATATTAACTCAATATTCGTTTTTTTCACTAGGTAAACAGTGTTCGTTTTCTTTCAAACTTTCACAAATCTTTCAATTGTATTTTACAATGATATTGATATAGGATTGAAGTCTCAAATGTCATTTTGTGCAATATCTGACACTTTACAGGTATCACTTTAATTGATAAATTATTCTAATTTAGCTTAAATGAGCTACCATGATTGATATGTACTCATCTAGTCAATTACCAATACTGGTCCCACAAAGGTAGTGTGTATTTATGAGGTGGTCCCACAAATGTATAAAAGACACAAACACACACACAGTGCAGATATTATGGTTCCATAACTGTATGAAGGACACAAATCCCCACACACTGCATATGGGGGGGGGGGGGGGGGGGCATAAGTTGTTACGAGGGGCACACATATCAGGCTTCCAGCTGACAAGGGAAAACAAATACAAATATTTTCACTCGTTTAGGTGGATTAAAAAGAAACTACATGATATAGAAGACATAATATTTGCCTTATAAATGACATGAATTTGGCCGAAAATATCATATTTACTTTGGAAATATAATGATTGTTTGCATTGTCGATTTTCTGCAAGAATGATTTATTGATACACACTAAGAAAAATGGGTCAATCTTACACCTATATAGGTGCAAACCATTGCCACACTGGGACACCTATATAAGTGCAACATTTCACCTTTCCCTAAAGGTGCAGAGTTGATCTTTCACCGTTTGGACCTTGACGGTGCAATAAAGCATCTTTAAGAAAAGGTGCAAAGTTGCACTTAAAAGTAGATAGGCAGATGAAAGTGCAAGTGTAAATGTAAGTGTAAAGTGTAAATGTAAGTGTAAGTGTAAATGTAAGTTAAAGGTGCAAAGTTGCACCATTTGGGAAATGTGCAAATATGCCATTTTATGGTGCAACATTACACCTTTCTGTTAAGTGCAAAGATGCACCAAAAATGGTAACAAATTGCACTTTCGGTTAGGTACCACCCCTTTTCTTTGTGTATCTATAGCCCTATCCTCCTAATCATAACCTACGACATATCCTATACATACTTTGCCCTAAGCCTATACATATCGTTCCTATCTATCGTTCCTTGTTCACGATTAGCTTATAACTAGTATACAACACGATGTATGTTTTGTAGTGGTTAGTAAATTAACACAGACTTTAAACATTATTGCATTCATTAATTTCTATCAGAAAGTGGTTCACAAGAGTCCACTGATAATTAATTATACTAGTTTAAGTTTAAAATGCATTTCGATAATTATTTCACAAAATGGGATTATGAACATATTCAATGTCATTTTGAAAAAGCAAAAACTAGCTCATGAATATTCATGAACCTGTGAAAAATTACTTCAAATTTTGTGGTTTAACGGTAATGTCTACAAGAAATTAGGTTTGTTTGCCTGGGTTTTTTTCACAGACCAGTGTAATAAAGAAACAACCTGTGATTTTAGCAAAGGCCTAGTTCAACAGGATTGTTTCTGTTTCATAAAATAAATTGTCTTTTTTTGACAGAAACATTGTCGCTAATAAATAAAACCAGAACCATGCGAATATTTGTATTAAAAAAAAACAACAACCAACAAACAGGGAAAGTAATTTGTAGGTAGTACGAAAAACCGTTTATTAACAGTTACGAATGTAGGTAATTGTAAATAAAACACAATTTTCATAAACTAACAAAATTGCTGTTATTTTACATAATAAGTTCTGTTAAATTGATAAAAACGGTCAATAAGTTGTAATTTTACGGGCAAAAAACCTTATAATTATACAGTTAATTTTGACAGTGTAGCTGATGGCCCAACATTTGTGTGTGACATCACATAACAGTTAAATAATCTAACCATTGCAACCATTTCAACAAAACACATGCAAATACTGTAAATAAAATATTTATAGTCATATTAAAGGGGTAGTACAGTTTTGGTAAGGCTGAACTTTAGTAACCAAACCTGGACAGTGACATTATAAACTAATAGTTATATGTCCACCATGCTCGAAAGTTATATAAAATTACAAACGACTAAGTAAAATGCCCGTTATCATTAAAAAAGGAGCCATTAAAACACAAGAGGCCGCTTTCTAAAAAGGCATTGGTTTCAACCATTTTTCATACAAAATTATGCATGTGATGTTTTATTGAAATAACGATTAAATAGAGAGATCATCAACAACTATTAAAAAAACGCTTTTGAAAATTTTTGAAAAAGTGCAAGCATTTTTTTTTTTTAATCATCTAATTATTTGGGGCCCAAATAATTATAAGGTCAGATATATTTATTGATATTTCAGCCGTTTCTGGGTCGATTTTGACCAAATGAAGTTTATTCTACCATTCAAATTGCATGTTCTTTCAAATTCGACACTCAGTTTTTCATTACCTCACAACAAAATTGTGTTGTGCAGCGCCCTCTCTACCAAAACTAAACTACCCCTTTAAAGGTAAAGGCCAGTTTTGGAAACGCCCCCCTCTCAAAAAAATGAAATGGAAGCTCTTATTACCAATAATGTGAAAGAATATAATTGTACTAATATAGGATTATCCAAATTTGGCCAAGAAACCGCCTACTAATTGATATATTTGCAAAATTATAACTTGATCTGCTGCAGATAGAGATCGCCAACTCGGAATCGCCCATACGCTACGTACAATGACCACGTGTGAGTACACGAGGTGTTCGTTTTTACGGGCTTGTCCCCAGCTTGTCGATATCTCCCCCAGCGCTAGCGGCGTGGACAGGTCCGAACTGGCGGTGGATTTATAAATTTCACAGGCGGATATTGGATTTCTTCCGATATTTCTGTATTTAACGATGCTTAGGTTCCGATTTTAACACACAAGCCCTATTTCAATACTTATTCAACAATAATGATCAATATAGATGTATTCGGCTTCTTTCCCAAAACTGGAATTCATCTTTAACTCAAGATGCGCCGCTTTGCACTGCAAATAACTTAATGCAAGACTAACAGCCCCTTCGTTGAATAATCAACTGCAAGTATTAGTAGGGTGGTTAAGGGTAAAAAATATGGGTGTTCACTGCAGTTTGGGGTACGATTGTTTTATTTGGCATACATACTCCTTGGATCAAAAGATGAAAATTCATCCAAAGAGACACTCTGTATCTATGCAAATTTGGCTTAATTTCCATAATTTATGCAAATTTATTTATGGAAATGGGATATTCCATGAAATTGGTGTCTTTATTGACATATTTGAAAGAGAACATATTCCTTGGATCAAAAGAAGAAAATTCATTCAAAGAGACACTCTGTATCTATGCAAATTAGGCCTAATTTCCATAATGTATGCAAATGTACTCATGGGAATGGGTTTTTATGGGATATCTAGTTTATGTCAATGGTGTTTTTATTAAGATATTTGACAGAACATATTCCTTGGATCAAAAGAAGAAAATTCATCCAAAGAGACACTCTGTATTTATGCAAATTAGGCCTAATTTCCATAATTTATGCAAATTTATTCATGGTAATGGGATATCTTTAAAAATTGTGTATTTATTGATATATTTGAGAGATCATATTCCTTGGATCAAAAGAAGAAAATTCATCCAAAGAGACACTCTGTATCTTTGCAAATAAGGCCTAATTTCCATATTTTTTTCAAATGTATTAATAGGAATGGATATTCCATAAAAATTGTGTTTTTATTGGGATGTTTGAGAAAACATATTTCTTGGATCAAAAGAAGAAAACTCATCCAAAGAGACACTCTGTATCTATGCAAATTAGGTCTAATTTCCATCATGTATGCAAATTCATTCATAGGAATGGAATATCTATAAAAATGGTGTATTTATTGATATATTTGAGAGATCATATTCAATTATGGAAATTAGGCCTAATTTGCATAGATACAGAGTGTCTCTTTGGATAAATTTTCTTCTTTTGATCCAAGGAATGTGATCTCTCAAATACACTCAGCAAAAAAAGAAAGTGAACACTTTTTCAAGTTAATATTTTTCATATAAGATGTTATGAAAAATAAACAAATTATATATCAAATTAAAGGATATTTAATTGGCTTTCGATTTGGTGGGTGAATACAAATTGAAACTTTACGCATGAGTGAACACATTCATTTGTCTGTTCCAAGGTACAAAAGTAAAAACTGCAAAATTGCACAAAAATATAAACATTCATATTGCACAGAAAAGTTCAACAAAACATGATAAAGGTTTGCATGGTTCACTGCACTTGAAAAGAAAATTATTAAAAAGAGTAATCGTTGTTTGTTTAGAGTCAGGTTCTTTTTTCTTTGCAGTGTTTCTTTCTTTCTTTCGTTAAAGTCAATATCTTGTTGGGCCACCATGACTGTTAAACGGCGCATGTTGGATATCACTCTGTGTACTCTCTCCTGTGATAGGTTTCTCCACTCCTCGCGGTCAGGTATACCGACCCAGGTCTTCAAGGGTGTCACCAGGCCGGATGCGCCCATCTACGGCCTTTCCTAGTTGGTCCCATATGGCTTAGATAGGGTTCGTATGGGGCTAGCAGGCTGAGCAGGGATCCATTCGCTCGATGTTGTGCTCTTCCAAAAACTGATGGACAACTCGAGCGGGATGAGGATGTGCGTTATCGTCCTTGAAGATGGTTTTCGGATTCCTCTCCACGTATGGCACTACAGCGGGTTGGAGGATGTCACTGATGTACAGTTTTGCATTCAAGTTGCCGTTGAGGATGACCATCTCTGTACGGTCCTCAACCGTGCTGTCTCATACCATGATACTCCCTCTGTGTCCTTGCTGCACTTCCTTGACACAAGCATCCTTGAAGTGCTCATTCCTCCTCCTCCTCCAAACATGAATCCTGCCGTCGCTGTTTTGCAGACAGAAACGGGACTCATCTGTCAAGAGTACTCGGCGCCATTGAACCCTTGTCCATCTCACATGGTTCCTTGCCCATCTCACATGGTTCCTTGCCCACTAATCTTGCTTTTCTGTGTGCAAGTGTGAAAGCGGGTTTTTGCTGCTTTTCTTGATTTGATTCATTGAGCATGGAGTCGATTTCTTATGGTTTGTGTTGACACATGGCGAGCACCTTGACCTCTGGCTTCAAGTGCAATGAACCATGCAAATCTCTATCGTGTTTTGCCGAACTTTTCTGTACAATATGACTTTTTAAATCTTTTGCGCAATTTTGCAATTTTTACTTTTGCACCTTGGAACAGACAATTGAATGTGTTCACTCATGCATAAATTTTCACTTTGTATTCACCTACCAGGTTGAAAAACAATTAAATATCCTTTAATTTGATATATAATTTATTTGTTTTCTATAAAATCTTATATGAAAAATATGAACTTGAAAAAGTGTTCACTTTCTTTTTTTGCTGAGTGTATATCAATAAATACACCATTTGTATAGATATCCCATTCCCATGAATACATTTGCATAACTTATGGAAATTAGGCCTAATTTGCATAGATACAGAGTGTCTCTTTGGATGAATTATCTTCTTTTGATCCAAAGAATATGTTCTGTCAAATATCTGAATAAAAGCACTATTGACATTAGATATCCCATACAAACCCATTCCCATGAATACATGTCTCTCTGAGAGTGAATTATTTCTCTCGGACCCTGTAATTGGCGGACAGCCTTGCTGTGGCCGTAGTTGTCATTAATATACATTGTCAGACCCATTTGAATAATATCAAGTTAATATAAAAAGACAGTTGGCACATTTTCATTATAAAACCAGAAAGCATATGAAATCATTATGTTGCACGATAATTGTATTGTTGGTATAGAGTTTATGAATGGTATATTAATAGAGGATCACGTGTGCAGTAGGACCGTGGTATAGGAACAAAACTAAGAATGGTGGGATTGCGCACTTTAGCAAAAATTCATCTAACTAGATGCATAAAATGGTGCAATGTTACTCCTTTGCCGAGTCTGCACCTTTCGTCGTTACTTTGCACCTTATTTGCACTTTTTGTTTCTTAGTGTGTATTTATTATCTTTGTTTAATTCTCGCTTGGTAGCTTATCAAGCAAATGACCAATCAGAGGGGCTGTAACGAATCTACACTTGAAGGGGAACTATTTTCATATTACGTTATTTCCAATTTCTCTGTTTTTCCAATCCCTGCATGCATAATGAGCTATTATTTCACACAAGAAGTCATAAAGCAGTGATGTAAATCAACAATTTTGCGTTTAAACACAAATATGTTTGTTTTCTCTCTGTGAGTGAATTGTTTGTCTCGGACCCTGTAATTGGTTGATAGCCTTGCTGTGGCCGTAGTTTGATTTACAGACCCATTTAATTAATTTCAATATTATATGGAAATACAATTGGCACATATTAATTTTAAACCATAAGATTATACACTCATAATAGTGTGAGATACATTTGATGATTGACATATAGTTTACGAATCGTGTATTAATAGAGGAGTACATAAAAACATGCGCGCAGTAGGACTTTGGTATAGGAACAAGTCTAAGAAAGGTGCGACTTTGCACTGTAGCAAAAATGCACCTTTGTAGGTGCATAATATGGTGCAACTTTAATCCTATGCCGAGTCTGCACCTTTTACCGTTACTTTGCACCATTTATCAACCTTTTTTTTTCTTAGTCTGTAGGGGAACTTGGGGGGGGGGGGGGGGGGTGGGGAATGGGCACAATAAATCCCCATCATCATCAGGCCCTTCGGAGCTACTGCATGATAGGTCCGCGAATGCTGTTCTGTTTTGATTGTGGTCAAACATGTTTAAAGTGACCACCCAAGAGAAACAAGCAAAGTTTTCACTGTAGACAGATGTCATACATAGACAGGTCCCATAACATGATACCATGAAATCTGCGTATAGTGACCACACAAAAGAAACAAGAAAAGTGGTCAGTGTAGCCTGAGACTGGTGACCTCTATAGACAGGTTTTTATATAAATGTGTTCCTCTGGGGGGGGGGGGGGGGGGGGGGGGACATGTTTGATGGCCACTGTATATATAGACAGGTGGCCACAAAGACAAACTCAATTGTACATTGACCAGAAAACGATTAGCCATTTTGACTGATGAGATAAAGCGTTCCTCATAAGTATATTAAACCATTGGAAATTTTCCCAGTATGTCTAATCGCATTTACCGCGAATGGTAAAAATGTATGTATCATTTTTTTCTTCTTCTAATGTTTGACCTTCAAAATATATCATTTTTAATGCATATTTTCTTATTATCTTGATCACAAGTTTCTGTAAAAAATTAAGTAATAATTGTTGCCCATTATAACAAAAATATAACGTTACGTGATCAATTAGAGTTTTTGAATTTATACCCAACATTGTCAAAGTAACGCTCACCATAATGGTCTGCATGACAAGAATGTAACTTTTCACTTTGCTTTGGTGTTTCCAGGTTTTCAATAAATGTATTATATCAACATTGGAATATCCTTATATTGTTTTCTTTGGATGGGTTAATGTAACCATGGTGTTGCATTTAGTGTGGTATAAAGTCGTCATTTAACAGCGGAACCCTAATAAAGTCGCCAGACGTAAATCTGAGAAAATAGAGAAAATAGTTGACTTTGTCAATAACAATATGTCATTGGTAGGTTTCTGACCCTCTTGTATAAGAGTGTTATTACCAAAGTATAACTATCACAGGAAAGCTAAATTTTTTTCAGAACATTCAGAAATACCCTCATTGGGACCCACATTTAGAAAACAAAATAATATTGCGACTTTGTGGAGACAAGTCACATTACAACTGTTGACATTATGGTTTGTGTCTGTGCGTGCGTGTGTGTTTATTTGTGTGTGTTGAGTATAAGTTTCTATATTAAGCCTGCACGAACCAAACCAAGACATCACCTCTCCCCCCCTCCCCCCGACTCAAACACTCCTATACACACACACACACACACACACACACACACACACACACACACACACACACACACACACACACACACACACACACACACACACACACACACACACACCCACCCACGCACACACACACACACACACACACACACACACTCGCACTCAAACAAACACACACATATACATACACGCACACACACATACACAACCACGCACTCAAACACAAACACACACACACCCTTACACACACGTATACACACATACGCACCTAAACACACGCACACACGCACGCACGCACTCGCACTCAAACACACACGCACACGCACACACATACACACACGCACGCACTCGCACTCAATCAAACACAAACACACACATACACGCACAAACACAAACACACATACGCACGCAAACACACACACATAAACACACACAAGCACTCAAACACAAACACACACACACACACACCCACACACACACACGTATACACACACGCACACGCACACGCACACACACACACACACACACACCATGCGGTATGCGGGATTTCGTTATTTCGCAACCAACTTCGTCAATGTACCGATCATTTTAGTCAAAGCTCATTCAACTTCGTCCAATCACTCCTGCCGGTGTACAATGTGATGATCAATTTCGTCATTGGGCATTTTAATTTCATTATTTCCCATTCAAATTCGTCAAACAATATCGAAAGCTGAATTTGATACTTTGTTTCATCATCCTTTCATTATTATCCTTTGTATATTTGAACCCCATGTCTATGTTGATTTGTGTCTCGGAAATTCATACAATTTTCGTCTATTGTCTATTGAACAGTAATTGTTGTATTTTTTATATCATTAATTTGGTATGGTTATGTGTCTCCCAACATCAATCAGACTTTTGGTCAATTATCGTTTTGTGAATTGCAATATCGAGATTAATTGTTTTGTGATCAGTTTATCATTTTAGAAACAATTATTATTGAAGTCATTGATTTTTAAATGAATTGTATGAGCTACAAAAGGAAATACAGAGCAACCAAACTATACATGACGAATTTGAACGACTTAGTCATGAAATTGAATGATCAATGACGAATTCGAACTTCACATTGGACATTTTATAACCAGTCGGGACGAATTCCATTGCAAGTTGATGAATTAGAATGAGCCAATTTTGAATTTGAATGACCATTGATCAATTAGAATGGTAAATGACTCAATCGTATTGTAGCAATTGCAGTTTCCTGACTTCTCGAGACGAAATTGAAGTTAGCATGAATTTGATTGACGATATAGTGTGAAAATGGATGGCAAAACCTATACCATCTTCATAGTCATTACACAGACAGTCATTACATGCGACGAATTTGAATGATAAAATCACGAAATTGTTTGAACAAAGACGAATTCGATCTTAATATTAGTGTGTAGGCCTGATTGGGGGGGGGGGGGGGGGGGGGGCACACAAACGATTGGAGGCACATTCCATTGTTCTTTTCCGCTCAACAGATCGTAGAAGTTTTAAATCGCTAGTTTTAAAACACATTACGAATTAATAGTTTATAAAACATGTACTACGCAATAATATACACACAGGTGCACATGATTATTTACAATGATGAAAATAACACTGTGACATTTGAATGCGAAGTGTTTGAAATTGATTGACAAATGACGAATTAGAATGATAATTGACGAAATTGAAGTTGGGATTTACGCTCTGTTGATTTCTCGAGACGAAATTGATGTACAAATTTATGAAATTGAATGACAAAAGTGTTAAAATGGATGGGAAAACCTATATTAGATCCCTTTAATTCAGGTAGCGCATCAGCCCCCATACGATTTTGGATTTGGCAGTACAAAGGTCAAACTGTCATAACTTGTTTGTTGCTCTTCCGTTGGTGTTCGATTATGATTCTTCTTATTCACCTTGATATATAGCAAACATTCAATGTGTGGGTTTTGGAATTCCCTTTTATTCGCATTGCTCAATGCATTTCTCATCATTTACCTCAATGTTTGATTGTTATGTTTTATGTAACGTTGAATACGATAACGAGTTCGTTATAAGCATATTTTGAATGAGTATGTGTAATACATTTATACACATTGACGCTTTTGAAACACACTGAGAAAACCATACCAAGGAGACTGAAGTTATAAGAACACTTACATACTTAAAATATGTCATCTTTATTTTACGATTCACAATATCCTTGTAACACATACATTTCGTTCACAGGAAACAAACAAACGATTATAATGACTGGATACCGTGCACTTGTTGGTACAATTTAGGTTTTCAAGCCATTGTAAAAGCCTCACCACAAGCTTTCATGTGATGCCTTGATCTAAAACATCGGACATTATTTGGCAAAGATATGATTGTTTCAATTTCACTATAAACACAAATCTTTACATAGATTATGTAGAGTATAATGCCCATTTCTTCAAAACCTGAATTACCGACATAAGTGCAGGGTTTTGCTATATCCATTCACAATAACATAATTCTGAAAAGTGCATTGAATGGTCGAATCACGTTAACGTTTACTGGTTACGAACTCTTGGTAACTTTGGTACATTTAAATACGCATTTTAACAACATTCCACTGTTTCTTTTCCGCTCAACAGATCGTAGAAGTTTTAAATCGCTACCTAAACAAAACACGTTACCAATTAATAGTTTATACAACATGTACTACACAATAATATACATACAGGTGCACATGATTACTTACAATGATGAAAATAACACTGTGACATTGTATTAGCCTAAACCCAATTGTGGAGCAAGAACATCAACACTGAATGTCAGTTGCTCCCCAACACACTCAGGGGAGCAGTACACATATCATAAATAATAATAATAATATATAGCATTTATAGTGCGCCATCTATCATAAATGGGTATTTCACAGCAATTTGTTTAAATTGAACTTAAAATAAGGGCCTCGTCATTGTAGACTCGTCATAAATCAAATTCAGTAGCAACAATACAAATAATGATTTGAAACTTTTAATGGAAATTTGCAGCAAAGCTGAAAAATCTCCTTGATAATAGAAATGATGATTTTTTAAACAAAATCATATGTGACGTTTAAAACAGTTGTAAACACTTAAAACTAAATAAAACTTAACACAATGTAATATTTTCAGAAACAGTTAATGTTTCATCAATATCATACATAGCGACCAGTAGCTTTCTGTAATCTTAAGTTGAACATACAGTTTGAATTCAACTTAAAATTTTAGTGAAACACCCCCTATTTATGGCTAATTCGTTGATATTTATTATTACAGTGTTCGGATTTGAAAGTCTCCCTGGGAGTCCTTCAATTGTGTACAAAGTTAGGACAATGATATTACTTTCAATTTCGCTATACTCGGTCATAAAATTATGACATTCATTTACCATGGAATTATTCACATATCACTCAGTGGACATACCAGAGAACATACATACATTTTGTATCTATACTCTTCGTCAGTTTTTGCACATGTACTTGATTCCTAATTAAAGGGATCTAGTAACATTGACCATATCCAAAAACATTTATTATCAATCTAATAGTTCTCTCATACCGTGTTGTTTTTCGTATGAAACAGGTTTAGGTTTATCTTATTTCCCATTCGAAAAACGATATTAAACGATTGAAGTGTTCGGATTTTTAACTATTTACTCCATAGTTAATACCGTGTACAAAGTCAGTGCTATGGGTTAGGGAATATCCCTTTGCATTTATGCTCATTACTCGGCCATTTAACATCCATTTAACGTGACATTTTCTCACAATACCTACTCAGAAGACATATCAAATTACAAAATTACACATTTTACCAAACCATTCATCACTTTCTACACATGCAACAAAGTTACTGAAAAACGATATCATAATGTACTGTAAGAGACAATTGACTTGACTACGGACACCCCCCCCCCCCCCCCCCCCCCCCTCCCCCTGCTTTCACATCTCCCAACCAGTGGTCTCGGCCTCGGTAATTTGGCCGACGAAATAATCCCCCCCCCCCCCCCCCCAGTGGTTACAGCACTCGCTTGTAGTAAGACTGCAAACATCCTCAGTGACGTAGGGTGGTCGGATTGACTGGGGAGGGAGGGGGCACACTTTACTATACATGTTCTATATATTTCTTTATTATGTATAGGATTTCCCGTTGTTTGTATTGTTCTTATTCAATTATTTGGGGGTCATGCCCCTCCCCGGCGCTATATGCCAATACACATCATAATACACATGTCCGTCGATAGCATGTGACATGTAGGCAATAACGCTTTTAATATCACATCCACGGGGGGTTTACGGCATTTTCATTAATCATGATAATAATTCGCGTTACCTTAAAGGGACGGTACAGTTCTGGTTTAGAGCCGCTTCAACAAGTTGCGAGGTAAAGGGAAACTAAATATAGGATTTGCTAACGAACGTATATGTATGTCTCAACACTAAACAATGTTCTTCCAAACTAACATCGATCAAATATCCACAAATGCAATCGTTTAAATAAAAGTCGCGGGCGTTGAATTTTAGGCGTGTTCTCACCTATATGAAATGTAATATATATTATAAAAATACGCATTCGTGAAAAATATCCCAAATTAATGGCTTTTAATTTGATTCTGATAATCTCTCTACTGAACATTTATTAACATAAATCACATCATTTTACAAAAATTGAAGAAAATGGTTGAATCTCTCGTGTGTCGGCAAAGCTAAATTTCGAACCTCCTTGTGACCCAAGATGTATATTTCCATTTTTTTTGGATTTCAGCCATCTCTGGGGCATGGATCTTAAATAAAATTTGAATACGCGTTGTGCTCAAAAGTTGGTTTCACTGAACTGAACAAAAATGGTTTGGATTTTAACATCTAAAACCACTGTACGAGTGTACCTTTAAGACGGTGGTCATATTAAGCCAGACATCTCATTACATTACCGTTCCCGTGATGGAGCTTAAAGGCGGAGTGTCCCTTTTGCAGGATCAAAACAAGAAGATTACAAGAACATTACTTGTTCGTGATATTATATAGGCTGCTATTTTTTAAAATTATCGATCGGTCTTAGAGACGCTTAAATGTCTAGCAATCGCAGACCCTTAATTTTAATCAACATTTTAACTTGATGTTAAAAAACAAATGTAAATAAATTTGTAGTTAAGCACGACCAAAGTAACTGAATACAGAGTGTATACAAGCTACAAGCTACAAAACAATTCGTTTTTCTTGTATTATCTGAAACATTTGTCACTGACTGTAAACTTTCAAATTTTACCAGCTGGATGTACGCAGATGTTTGACTGAAATTGACGATGCCTGCAAACGGGTACACTACCTTTAAGCCTTGACATTGAATATTGCTCGCTTGGCGTTGTTAATAGCTTTCTCTCCAAGGAACAGCATAGTATACGAAGATCGGGGGAGGAGGTGAAACCATGTAGGTATCCTTGGAGTAAAGATAACCCTTATATCGTATCTTTAGGATGATCAACCCGAGTCAGACATCATTCTTTGTGACTTTTCTGAATTAGGCGCTGTATTCATTACGTTAAAAAGAAAATAATTATTATTATTCTCGTAATAGACATGTAACCATGTCATTTAATATTGCCCACAAATTTGGTATCAAAAGATGCGTAAGACTATAAAGAAAAGGTTACTAAGCGACGCGATGTGAGAGTTTATCGAGAAAATCGAGTCTTTTTTAGAGTTAAACCAAACGGTTAGGACAACCGAAACGCAGTCATTTAATACAAAATAATTTAACTTGTCAAAATACTATATCTTGAATTGTATTGAGAGACCTCCATATGTACGCCCTTGCTACCTGCAATCCTTATACGAATCATGCGATGAAATAGTCAAGTAGCTACTACGCATAATCTGTGCCAGTGATATAAAAGGTTAATGCTAAGGTCAGAAATCCTACCACATTATACAGCAAGGAAAACAGATGAGTAAAGTGGCGCGGAATTAGCGGGTAATATAATCTCTTACAGATAGGGACATTGGGGCTGGGTGGCCTTGGAGTTAAAGACGGGAGATTTTAGAATATTAAATTACATTGATTAGACAGCCCTAGATGTCTTCAACTTTAAGTTCGTGAGTGACATAAGAGCAAACGAATGCCATAATCTAAATTATTTTTACTGGAAATATGATTTATTTTATTTTCGCGTTTGGTCAGATGTAATAAAAAAACACCATAATTTTACAAAGAATGGACTAATAATCATTGTAACAATTCATCAGATAAATTTACTGTCCACTGCCTAACGTTGAAAACATAAGACACGCGTAATTGTTATCTAAAATTAATTTAGAACAAACATGAAGTTTAGAGAATACAAATATTAAAATAATTATTTCCACACATTGGTACAGTGCAGATCAAAAGTAAAATCAGTGATATTATCATGTTTAAAAGTTGTTTTTGAGGATACAAAATAAACATTCAGGGCAACAGGAAGAAAATGATACTATTCTCATCTAGTTCCAGTTTTTACTTTGTTCGAGTTGGTACGGAGAAAGCCAAATGTATTACGCTATCTGGTCACGTTTTTTATGACGGCGTGACACCTCATTGAGCGCACTATAGATGTCATTGTGTACTTAACACGCATCGATATGTAGGAAGGGATGTGATGGTGGAGACATGCTACGAATAATAAACCAAGTATTCCTTCAGTATCTTTTCGGTATTCTGAACACGTCCCACCATGCCCAACATATCGCATCATTTGCAACATACTCATGCCTGTTATGAAAACTGTTATGAACCTGTGATGACAAATTTGACAGGTGTCCAAATGTAAAGCCCGGGGGTGTTTCACAAAGATCCTAAGTTGAACTTAAAGAGGTAGTTCAGTTTTGTTATAGAGGGCGCTGCACGAAATAATTTTGTTGTGAGGTAATGAAAAACTGAGTGTAAAATTTGAAAGAGCATACCATTTATTAATGGCAGAATAAACTTTATTCGATCAAAATCGGTTCAGAAACGGCTGAAATATCAATAGATATATTCGAACGGGGCCCAGATTTATTCGATGATTTTTAAAATAATTTAAAAAGTGCCTGCACTTTTTTCAAAAAATTCAAAAGAGGTTTTTAAATAGTTGTTGATGATCTCTCTATCTTATCATTATTTCAACAAAATCATCACATGCATCATTTTTTATGAAAAATAGTTAAAACAAATGCTTTTTTAGAGAGAGCGCCCTCTTGTGTTTTAATGGCTCATTTTGAATGATAACAGGCTTTTTAATTAGTCGTTTGTAATTTACTATACCTTTCGAGCATGGTGGAGTTATAACTATTAATTTGCAGTGTTATTGTGCAGGTTTTGGTTGCTAAAGCTCAGCCTTACCAAAACTGTACTACCCTTTTAACACTAAGTTGGACTTTAATAAGTATGGAAAGCCATTTGTAGCTCTGGAATAAAATATATTCAAATGCAAAAATGCAAGTATTTAAGACTTTCATACATTTTACATGAAGAACATGGAATCTCTTTGATAATAGAAAATATCAATGATTTAAATTAAGATTTTATGCAATTTGAAATCAATTTTAACAAATTATTTCAAAGAAACTAACGGCTTTCATAATTCTTAAGTCCTACTTAGAGTTAAGGTTCAACTTAGGATCTTTGTGAAACACCCCCTGGTGTTATTTAAAAGAAATACTTCCTATAAAATGAAACGTAAACATAATATTTGACCATTCAATCGTAACATCATGATAGCTATTTATAACGGACACGTTTGAATCACTAAAATTAAGTTGACCGGAACGTTTCTTTCCCTTAAAGGGGACCACCAGGCAAAGAACAACACATTATTATATGTGTTGGTACCGTTTTGTGACATCAAATAGATACCAAACATTTTGCAAAGGGTTGTGTAATTCATAAACAAAGCAAATAATTTCCACCACTTACGGAACCACTACGATTTCCTGGTTCCATACGGGCCAAACATTTGTGAGTGCGCCAATGCTATTCACGCGTACGTTTGTAGGCAATAGAATCCCGGGCGATTCGTTTGCTCCGCACACCGTTAGTCTTCGCAATTCAGACCGCAAGAACGCATGCTTTAGAATGGTGATGCGTTTTCCATTTTTTTTTTCTTTTTCTGAAAACATATTTGTGTGAACTTGTTGATGGAATGGAATACTAAATATGTTACCTTTCTATAATAAGAATATTATTTTTGGGTGGTGGTACCCTTTAAGTATTTTGAACACGTCACACCATCTCATCCGTTGCAACTTACCCATGCGAGTTATGAAAACTCAACTGACACTTCTTCAGTTTGAGCATGTACCCTGCGCCCACACTGTATATGTATCAACCCGGAGATCATGTGTATCCCTACATTGCTGAAGGGTTTGTAGCATCGCCATACTTTCTTTCTCATTAAAAAGTTTTTGAAAAAATGTATACTTTTAGTGTTATGCAATATATACATGTCCATGTGTACTTAACACTCATCTATATTATGTAAACTGGGCTCCAAAAGAAACTTATCACTTTTTCAGAGCGACGCTCACTAAAATCCATAGCATCAAATTGAATCATAATTAGACACAGATAATCTATCATTCTCCTTATGAAGCTTTTGCCAAAAAAAATGAAAATGCGATGGAATCACTACAGGTCACTTTTCAAAAATCACAGAAACTGCTCGCTGCGAACCTTCACGAAAGGCGGTCTATTCAGAACTTTCAATAGCTATTCATTCAACTTCAAAGCGGGTTATGTAACCACTAGACTGGCTATTGTCCGTACCGAGCTCTGTGCCCGGAAGGCAAGCAGTTTCTGTGATTTTTGAAAAATGACCTCTTGCAATTTTACCTTATTTTATTCTTTGTTGACTAAGCAAACATAATTTTTTTTTAGATGAGCTTGCTATAAGGGGTATTATAGCTAATATATGCCCAATTATAATTAATTGTTATGCTTCGGATTTTAATGTGTGTCGCTCTGAAGAAGTGATAAGTTTCTTTTGGAGCCCAGTTTACAATGGTTGTATGATGGGAAATACGTGCTGAGAATATCAAACCTATTATCGCTCCACACTTGCTTGGAGAATCTGAAGTTTCCCCTATAACCATGGTAACCCATTTACGATGTCAGCATCAACATGTGGTTAACCAGGGGTGTTTTAAAAAACGAATTTAAACTCTACGTTAGACTTATTTATTTGAAGGTTACGAATGGCCTACCATAATTCAATATCTCATTTAGAATTTAAGTTCAAATTAATATTTGGTGAAGCACCCCAGGAATTCCGAGTTATACATTATAAACTGTAGATGATAATTGGTGGTGGAGGGAACATCACGGAATGCTACTTTCCGAGGGATTTTACATGTTATTGAGGTACGTCTCGGGACTTATTGTCATCACGAAATAGCATTTTCAAATCCCGAGGGAACATTCCTTGATGTTCCCGACAACAGAGTTAACTTTTGTTATATAATTTGACCTTTCTAGGTATAATACCAGTTTAATCTTAACTATTTAAGCACCTGAGCTCAATAAGAAATTGTATCTTTCCGGAGTGATTTGGAAATCATTTTCATTGTGATGGCATATACATATACATATACATTGTGATGTCACATACGCTACCCGTCAGAGTAAATAGTATCTGAAATGTCATACACGAGTATAACAAGTATGTACATTTCACCCATGGAGTATAATACATCTAACGGATGCTGTAAACATCCTTGTAAATTACATGTCTATACTTCCAGCGTGAAACGGAACCGTTGTAATCGATAGCATTGCTGTCACTTTTGCAATAGGTTTACACGAACATTTTCCTGTATCGATATAACGGGGTTCGTGAAACATACTTAATTAAGTTGACATCACATAACTGAGTTTAGCCATTCAGTGACTCATATTTCACCTGGTCAGATAACATACAGTGTATGGACGCTGTAGTAGGTATAGTAAGAGGTGCGAGTTGATGGAATATATTGCAAAGGATGTGATAGTTGGGACATGGTTAGAATATTAAACGTCAATTACAAGTTTAACTTTAATGTATGTCTACATGTCCACAACCCTTGGTCTACTTTTCTTAAGGTTAACTTAAGACCTCTATTTCGTTCCGTTGATTGTATCTGATTAAACAAATCTGATGTCTTAGATGACACACCCAGAGGTGCATTGTACTCGTGGAAAACTACTTTAAAATGTTGATCAACCAGTACTAACATGTTCATTTGAATAACAGGGAGGACACAAATATCAATATACACAAATATCAATATACACATTGGGTTTTTTTCGGACATACATCGAAATATTACCACTTAAATTAAAGAATACATGTATTGACCAATTAATCGAGATGGGCATCACCTCTTTGACATACCAGACACAAAGCTTTGACGATGGTTGCAGTCATGAACAATGCTGACTTGATATTTAGCTGTCCAAGATGATGTTGATATTTAGATGTCCATGATGATCTTGATATTTAGATGACCAATACGATCTTGATAATGGTGCGAAGATGCAGCTCATTCCCCCGTCTTCTGGACCCCATGAAAATGAAGCTTTTTTTATCCAGCACAACCTCACATCCTCATTCAAACAGTTAAGATAATGCGTGCGTATGACATTCGCACTGAGGAGGGATTTAAAATGTTTTCCAAAATAATGGAAACATCGTACACATCAAGGTCCGTCATAGTTTGAATCGAAATTCTCCGCCTTGGCAATTAGCGAACCCTCCCCATTTTCCCGTTGTCCCTGTCAACGATCTCCCAAATGTCTTGATCTCCAAAGACAAATCAGTTTTTTAATCGAAACACATCGATGATACAAAATCAAACGTCGTCCTTCTTAGATAAAAACAACATTTGCTTTGTTATTCCTCTACCTCCTATCGAACTAAAACATCAGCACGAAAGTTGATTTCTGATGCATTTGCGATTCAGCTTTCAACATTTATTTGTTAATCTCCAAAGACAAACCAGAGTGAGATAGAAACACATTGATGGTATAGATGTTGCAAAATCATACTTCTCACCTAAACTAGACAGAACAGATGTCAAAACAGTCTGCTACCTCCTAAAAACCGAACTATTAGGACTTACAACAACTACTTAAAGTTGCGTTTCGCTACTCATCGATTGTTATCCAAGATGTTATCGAGTTATGTCGAAGCAATTCAACATCAATCAAATGTACCTTTGTCGGTACTTCGACGCTCTCTTTCAATTATCCTTTGTAGAAGTCATAAAAACTCGTCAACTGACGATACAAGTTAAATCACAATGATACAAAATACATACAAGAACCGAGTTTGATTTCCTGTTCACAGCCTTGTCTGATTACGATTGAAATGTGTTAGATTGCTTCTGCAGGCGACATCATTGCTTGGTTGATCACAAACATGCGCTGTCACATGAGCATGCTATTTTGCTAAATGTACGTTTTTCGACTGACGGACGATGACCCCTTCTGTGAATAATTGCAATAAACTTCGGATTGCAGGAATTAATGACATTCTCTAACATATATAACATTTAACGTGTCCACACGGCTTTAAGTTGGCATCTTCGATTGGCTTATGTGATTCGCTTTATATACAGTTCATGCAAGCCTTTAATTAGGGGTATGAAAGTACTTTCTACTTAGTCCTCACAGCATGTGAGATACAAGTATCCATGTTTATGCATTATGGTTTGAGTAATCGGTAACAATATTTACATCGCACATGGCTCAGGAGCATTGCTACTTGAATTCAACGTGACGTTGTCAATTTTGCTACTAGGCCAAATAGTAAAGTGCAGATTATCAACAGTTTTTACTAGTCATACATTCGCGTTGACCATTTAAACAAGCTTACGATACAGACTCGTTATACAGCCCTTTGCACGTTGTTAATTATTACATACGCGTATCTTGACTAATCTTGAGGTACTCATGCGTTGTCTGCTGCGTACTAGGCGGCATTTGTTTCGACTGCTCTCCCGTTCCAATATGGAACGCTTGTTTAAAAGCCTCCCTGTACCGGTTGCTCATCAACGTGTAGATCATCGGGTTGATCACAGCGTTAATGTACGACAGCGACCTGCCGATGTAGGACAGCACCTCTTGTGTTTGCGAGTCCCCGATGTAATTGTTGCCGGACAATGCCGCCATCATGTTCAACGCGGACACAATTTCGAACGGCGCGAGACAGCAGAAGAAAAAGGCGCCATTGATGACGAGCATTCGCGCCACTTGGTCCCGCATCTTCGTGTCGTTGTCCTTGGTGCCTCCGTGCAATCGCAACCGCTCGATGGACTGGTTCAACCCGCGTATGATGGCGATGTAAAGCACAACGTTCACGATTAGCGAGATGAAGAACGGGATTGTCTGCATCCCCTGAGCGTAGGCACTCATCCACTCCCGGTAAGGGTGACACAGGGCGAAGCTGGTCGGGTAGTTCGCGAACTTCTCCTCAGGCGGCCATATCAGACAAAATTTGTTGAAGATGAGGTTGGACGGGGTCAAGGTCGCCGAGACAATAGCGGAGATGATCCACGACGCGGCGGTGACGATCGCCGTCTTGTGGAACTGCGTCTGATTGCTCTTCTTCTGAGGTCGGCAGACGGCGCAGAATCGCTCGACGGACACTAGTGTGATGAAGAACAGGGACGCGACGTAGGCTGTATCTGAAATGAGGAACACCCAGATGCAGCCGCTTTGCCCCAGCGGGTTGTCGTCATCTCGAATTGGCGATTCTACGTATCTCCAAATTTTCTCTCCTATAGCCATCACCAAGAACAGGACATCTGAGATAGCTAAATTCAGCAGGTAACAATTCGTACATGTTCTCATTCGAGGAATCTTAATAACCACGTAGATAAAGGCTATATTATCAAGCACACCGATCACCAACAGCAAGGGCAAGAAGGCGGTGATGTAGAATGCATGACCGGTTCCATATGTCATATAGTGGACGTCTTCTTCGGTGATATTGAAGGGATCCTCACAGTCCGCATCCATGATTGCGAGTAAGGTGCTCGCTCAACGAGAGTACAAATCGTTCTAAGTTCAATATCACGAACGCATCGATGTTTATAATACGTCGTACCCCCACCGGCGCGCAAGTCATATAATCAGAGGTATGAGCAATTACTACTGCTGTGCTGCGACTGGCGTACGCAGTGTATGGCATGGTATGGCAGAGCGTTGATTGCGTGAAAGCTTTTACCACACACTCTTCTATGTGGCACCTCCGGTTCTATATCACAACTTCAAATCAGCGGCCTCTCACTATCACACAGCCGTCATTGTCCAAAACGCTCATTGGTCAGTTGTGCGTATCGGAGTCACATCAAGTTCACTCGACGCGTTCTGATTGGCCGTCGAGTGATTGGCGCCTTTTAGCATAACAACTCTTTACAGTTCACACTCACCCCGCCACTTTCAAGATGGCGATGCTTTTAGGCATTAATCCGCACAACTCCATTCTCAACGCTTCCAAGAAAAGTAAGACAACAAAGTTATCTTATTTCTTCAACCTGGTATAATGTGCATGTTAGATTTGGACTCCAATTCACTGATGGACCTTGAGAGAAATGTTCCAGTAACAACATCCGGAGTATCGGAGGATCTAAGCTAATGCGTGAAAGACATTGCAATCCCAGTGGAAATTAAAGGGGTGGTTGAATTTTGGTATAGTGAGTACTGTTTTGGTCAAACTGAATTTTAGTAACGAAAACCTGCACCATTACATTACAAACTAATAGTTATAACTCAACATGCTCGAAAGGTATACAAACTTACAAACGACTAAGTAAAAAGCCTCTTATCATTCAAAAGAGTCGTTACAACTCAAGAGGGCGCTCATACAAGACTCATTGGAAACCTTTCAACCATTTTTAATTTTAAAATACTTATGCATGTGATGTTTTGTTAGAATAATGATTAAAAAGAGACATCGTCAACAACTACATGTATTTAGAAACATCTTTTGTAAATTTTTGAAAAGTGTATAAGCATTTGTTTTTTGTCAACGGCTGGTTCAAAATTATTGAATTATTGTGGGGCCCCACGATAATTACAAATGGTTATATTAATGGATATTTCAGCCGTCTCTGAGCCGATTTTGATCAAATAAAGTTTATTCTGTCGTTAAAATTGTATGCTCTTTCAAATTTTACACTCAGTTTTGTCATTACCTCACCAAAAAAAATCCTGAAGCGCCCTTTATACCAAAACTCAACTTTCCCTTTAACATGATTGTTTAGGACAACTTGAGCCATTGACAGTTGGAGAATAGCTGAGGGTGGGAATACGGGAGAGAATTGAAAAGGAGAGAATTGGGTGGAATATGGAGAAAGAGGTGAATGAAAATAGGTGCTCATTGCCAGAAACGTAATAGTTGCGCTGTCATCATAAATATGATATTGGTTCTAATTGCTGTTGGATAAATTAACGCTTCTTTCATGAGAGAATATTCATGTTATGTATGGTATATCACGTTACGCATGTCATTTGTATAGTATATGACTAAAGTATGATATTTTAATCATGTAAAACAAACTGTTTCACGCGCCTAAGCACCCAAAGTCATTGAAGCAATGCATCACCCACTCTGTATTTAATAAAGAAATGCATGTACTTAGTAGCTTTTTTTTTCTCAAAACAAAATGGTTCATTAAATGTATTGACATATACACAATATATAATTAAAGGGATAGTACAGTTCTGGTCAATCTGAATTTTAGTAATCAAAACTTGCACCATATTAGAAACTAATAATTAAAACTCCACTATATACCCGAAATGTAGAACCAAATTAAAACCGCTAAGTCAGGAGTTTGTTATCATTCAAAAAGCTGCCGTTAAAACACAAGAGGGCGCTCTCTACAAACGATTTGGTTTCAACCCTTTAAAAAAATGAAAATGTGAATGTAATATTGTGTTTACACATTGATTCAATAGAGAGATCATCAAAAGCTATTTCGAAAAAAGTTTAGGCATTAGGCCTATATCAAAGGGATCTAGCAACTTTGTTGACATGTGCAAATAGTGATGAATTATGGTTGTTACAATGCATATTGTTGTTACAATTATTATGATACTATCCCCCGTGTTCACACACAAACATTTCATCGTATAGCTGATCAGGAGCTGACTAAAGAATCAGCTCCTGATTAGCTATACGACGGAAATTGTCGGAAATTGTGTGTCTGAACGCTCACTTAACGAAACGTCGTATAGCTAATCATGATTAACGAAACGGGGGTTTGAGCATCGTTTCGTACGAGAGCTGACTATAGAATCACGATCGTTTTGTGTGTGAACAACCGGTCGCTCGTTTAATCATGATTAGCTATACGAGACTCCGATAACTGGGCGGGGCTTAACGCCCCGCAGACAGAAAGAAAAAAAACACACTGCGCAGTAGCAAACTACGCACTTATACAATGTTTCGTGGAGCTGAAGACCAGCTGGTTTGGGATCTTGTTTTTGTGTGTGTGAACGTTCGTACGTTTCGTTAATCATGATTCTTTAGTCATGATTAAGGGGACGTTTCGTTAGTCATGATTCTTTAGTCATGATTAAGGGATGGATTTGTTTGTGTGTGAACACGCTGTAGGTCTACTGGGTATTGTGTGAAAATTCAAGTTTAATGGACGTTATGTGGCCAAGTAATGAGCAAAAATTCAAAGTGATATTCACTTACTCATTGCCATTGCACTGACTTTGTACACGGTAAGGACTATACAGTGGAAAGTTTAACATCTGAACACTTTAGTCGTAAATATCTTTTTAACGGAAGGGAAATTCGAAAAACCAAAACCTGTGCCATGCTTCTATTGTTTATACGAACCGCTAAAATTTCAACTGGATTTTGAGGATTTGGACAATGGTACCAGATCCTTTTAATATATTTTTGTTTCTTTGTTGCCTTTTTTTCAAAGTGGACGTCGAACAAAAATAGTTTTAAAGGGATAGTTGAGTTTTGGTATACAAGGCGCTTTAAGAAATAAATGGTTTGTGAGATAATGAAAAGCCGAGTGTCAGTTTTGAAAGAGCATATCATTTTAATGACAGAATAAATTCTATTTGATCAAAATCGATTCATAGACTGCTGAAATATCAATACATATATCTGATAAGATTAATGTGGGATCCATAATTTATTCGACGATATAAGAAAAAAAAATGTAAAATGCTTACATTTTTCAAACAATTACAAAAGAGTTTTTAAAATAGTTGTTTATGATCTCTCTATTTAATCATTAATTTAACAAAACATCACATGCTAATTTTTTTGTATAAAAAATGGTTGAAACCAATACGCTTTTAGAGAGCGCCCTCTAGTGTTTTAACGAAGGGTAGGCGGACAGAACTGAGGATTTGCTGAAAACTGCTACAAATCTCCTTGCTTTAACGTCGTAAGGGCACATATTTAGTAAGAAATTGGGGCGATGAAGGGGGGGGGGGGGGGCTGGGAATCCCCAAATTTAATTACCTGAGTATTTGTCACCCACATGGGTATGTGAGGGTGCAATATAAACTGGAAGGCGAGGACATTTTTACTTTAAACCTACGTCAAATAATGGCATGTTCTTGTTTTCTAAGATGTGATGGTCCTTGAATATGGGCGTATATATAATTATGGACATTATTTTGCCGGGACGCTAGCGTCTTTTATCGGAGCATAATTTATTGTCTGTTATGTTTTGTATCTGATAAGCACAACATTAATGTCTCTCTAACTGATCTTGTAGACGATTATTCAACGAATGAGTGTAGTCTTGTTCACATCTCTCCAAAGTGGAGGCTGGCGGGGAGCGTATATAGTAACATGAGCCACGCAGGGATTCTGTGGGAGCGGGGTAATCCTCCAACGTTATGGTTATGACTTGGGGAATTCGGGATATTGAAAACGGGTATTTATCCCGTATTAACAATGTGTTGAAATACGTTACAAATTAAAACGTGTCATTCCATGAAAAGAGGTATCAATGTTTTATAACAATTATGCCAAAGGTCAATGCTATTTCGGGGGACCATCCGTCCGCCAGTGTTATTACGGACTTTTCGCAAACCTGAGGACGACGAGTAGTGGGGTGGTTAAGGGGTCCATGACTACATTTTGGGGTACGATTGTTTTACTTGGCATACATACTCCTTGGATCAAAAGAAGAACATTCGTCAAAAGAGACACTCTGTATCTATGCAAATTAGGCCTAATTTCCATAATTGATACAGGGTGTCTCTTTGGATAAATGTTCTTCTTTTGATCCAAGGAGTTTGTATGCCAAGTAAAACAATTGTACCCCAAACTGCAGTGAACACCCATATTTGTGGCCCCTACTAGAAGAAATGACGTCATTTAGGCGAGAAATTACGTCACTTTCGTTCTCTCTCGTCGTCTGGCCAATCTGAGCACTAGTTCATGCTCGATTTCAGGTTCGTCGGAAAATCCAGTGCACCGTCTTCAGAATAACGTAATCAGAGAAGTATCAACATGTATATGTATGTGTGTGTGTTTTATACGTGTATGTCTATGTGTATGTGTGGTGGAGTATATAACTGGTGTATGCGTGTGTGTTTGAATGTGTGCGTGTGTAGCTTTGTGTACGTGTGTGCGCATTTGTGCGTGTGTGTGTGTTTGTGAGTGTATATGTGTTTGTTGGAATGCGAGTGCCTGCGTGCGTGTGTGTATCTGCGTATGTGTACGGGTATGGGTTTTTGTTTGAGTGTGTGCGTGTGCGTGTGTTTGTGTTTGTTTGAGTGCTCGCGTGGATGAGTGTGCGTGCGTGTGTTTGTGTTTATGTGGATGTGCGTTTGTGGGTGTTTGTGTGCATTTGTTAGTGTGCATTCATGTGTTTGTGTTTGTGTGGGTGTGTGTTGTGTATCTGTATGCGTATGTTTGGGAGTTTTATTAATGTTGTGTTTGTGTGTATACGCGTGTGTAAGGGTTTGTGTTTGGGTGAGCGCATGTGTGGGGTGTAATTTGTGTGCATTGTTGTTTGTTTGAGTGCGAGTGCGTGCGTGCGTGCGGGAGTGGATGTTTGTGCGTGTGAGTATACGTGTGTGTAAGTGTGTGTGTGTTTTGTGTGATTGAATGCGTGTATGTGTGTGTGTGTCTGTGTTGGAGTTTGAATAATTCAGTCGGGTCGTGTGTTTGCGCATGTGTATGTTTGAAAGTGTAAGGTGTGTGTGAGTGTTTGTCATGATTGTGTGTAGAAGGGAACGACGTCATTGTGAACGCGCGTTAACTAAAAACGAAAATGGTTCAAAGGCAGCGAACAGGTAGTGAACAGCACGGGTTGACTACATCCAATAGACCGCTTCTGTGATGTATGCAAATAATATTCGTATGACGTATAGACTCCCCGTTGGCAAACTTAACAATAGTAACTAGGTTCGGCAAGATAAGTATGCCGGAGCTTACCGGACCTAGTTACTATTGTTAAACAGTGCCAACGTGGAGTATTACGTCATACGCATATTATTTGCTTATACAGGGTGGCCCAGAAATAACGGAACGGGGTACTTTCCATTATAAAGAAACATACAGACTAGGTTCACTGGATAGATAATCTTTTAAAAAGAACTTTGATATCATCAACAGTAATGTTTTTGTTTGGGTGTTCGGAATAACGAATTTCTTTTAAAAAGATTATCTATCCAGTGAACATATTATCACAATGGCAAATACCCCGTTCCGTTATTTCTGGGCCACCCTGAAACGGTCGTTCTAGGACGGGCAACTCGTTCTCGTCCACATTAGCGAAAACTCCCTATTGATTCTTGTGAACTATATTTGTTTTCCCGGTCAAATTCGTAAAAACAGCAGCCAAACTGACGATTCGATCATTCAAATTAGCACGAAATTGGGATCATCATTTGATTAACTAAAATGGTCTTTCAATTTAACTTTTAAAGCACGCGATCGGAAAATTCGGTCAAAATTAAAGAGTAGCATCCATTAAAACAAAATTGCTTAAAGAGCATCCAATTTAGAGCGGACAATTTTGTCGTGGGCATTCGGGCATTCAAATTTGTCAATTGGCGAGCGATTGTAAAGAGTGTGCATTGTAATTCGTCATGGTGTACACTTATCATGTAAATGAGAAAACCGAACATGTAGAGGGCGGGATGTTTGAATTAAATTAATGAAAAACAAAACAAAGAAGTATCAGCATGATGAATAATGATGAAATTGATAGATAAATCGAATGAAGATTATATATAATTATAAACATTTATAGAAAATATATAATACAACTTGCTGAAATGAATGAGATTGTATTCTTTATGAAAATCACTGTGATTCCCATGTACAATATGTACTTATCATGCTTATGGGGAATATATGTCTGTGAATTAGCACATTAATATGGATGTATCCAAATTGAGAACAAATGCACAAATTAGTATAAAAAGGAATATTTATATACCAAACCAATTTGAAGGCTTAGTGTGCGAAATCGGGTGACTATAAACGAATTTGAATGTAGATTGAGGTACATGTTTCTAGTTCTAGATTACCTGAGCGAAATTGAATGACGATTGTGCAGTGTTAATTTTAACGATTACACAACTAATTTGAATAAACAGGAGTACAAAATCTATTGCCTATTAAAGATAAATAACAGTTTTGGGAAAGTTACCGAAACATCTATATTGGCCAAACTAATTGATCAATATTGTTGAATAAGTATTTAAAAAGGTCTTGGGTGGTTAAATCCGAACCTAAGCATTGTTAAATGCAGAAATATAGGAAGAAATCCAATGGCCGCCGGTCAAATTTATAAATCCCCGCCCGTTCGCACCTGTCCGCGCCGCTAGCGCTGGCTCCGCGTTGGCGATATATTTACAGTAAATAAGTTTTATAATTTTGCAAATATATCAATTAGTAGGCGGTTTCCTGGCCAAATTGTTATAATCCCATATTAGTTAAATATTCTTTCACATGGTTGGTAATAAGAGCGTTCATTTCATTTTTGTGTGTGTGGGGCGTTTCCCACCACTGTCATTTTAGTCGTGTAGATTTGTCTAGGACCTGGACACGTTCTTTAGTACAACGTTTTTTTATTGATTCATATTCAAGAAAGGTTAAGAAGAAATTTCAGCTTTGTTGCCACCTTGGCAACATTGGGCAACTTTTTTTATAAGCATTATAAAGTTAATTAGCTAATTTGCATATTTGTGAAATAAGGTCGGAGGTCATTTTCTATCTAGGAATAGTACAATATTGATAAAAACAAGTATTCTAGGGTATTTTGGGGCAAGGATTCCATTTCTGTGGCTCGTTTGTAAGTGCCATATGGGCAACACCCTGAAATCTAAGATGGCTGCCCCTAATTTGCATATTTGTGAATATTATTGATTTTCAGTGGCTACAGCCTCTAATTAGCCATAATTACAGATTATTTTCCTCAATCATGTTCTACATGTGTGATAAAGATAATTTAGCTTGGTTGCCACCTCGGCAACCTCTAGCAATGCATAAAATTTGCATAATTAGTTATTTTACCTAATTTGCATATTCCCCAAAATCAAGTATATAGGGAACCCGGAAAGTAAAAATGACAAGTAATACCACTTTTCCAAGGTTTTAGGGGGCAACAAATCCATTCATGGTACTTAATTTGACGTATCACCTTGGCAACCCACATACATCCAAGATGGCCGCCTTTGTCATTTTAAAGGAAAAAATGCTATTTGCCACTTTAATGGCATTTCATTTACAAAAGTATGATTTTTTTATTGTAAGCAAACAACTACATTGTGATTCAAGTATTCTAGTTCCTATTTCCAATAATTAAAAGTCCAAACATTATGATATTGATCTAATATAACCGAAATAATATAGCCGTGTATCATAACATGTGTAATTTGGGGAGCAGCCATCTTGGATTTCAGATGGTTGCCATGGTGATACAGGGAAATAAGTATCAAAAATGGATCTGTTGCCCCCCAAAACCTTGGAAAAGTGGTATCACTTGTCATTTTTACTTTCCGGGTTCCCAATATACTCGATTTGGGGGAATATGCAAATTAGGTAAAATACCTAATTATGCAAATAATATGCATTGCCAGAGGTTGCCATGATGACAACTAATCTTTGATATCTTAAATACATACTTACAACATAACTGACAAATAATAATCTGGAATTATTGCTTATTAAGGGCTGTAGCCACTGAAAATCAATAATATTCATAAATATGCAAATTAGGGGCAGCCATCTTGGATTTCAGGGTGTTGCCCATATGGCACTTACAAATGAGCACCAGAAATGGAATCCTTGCCCCAAAATACACTAGAATAGTTGTTTTTATCAATATTGTACTATTGCTAGATAGACAATGACCCCTGACCTTATTTCACAAATATGCAAATTAGCTAATTAACTTTATAATGCTTATAAAAAAAAGTTGCCCAATGTTGCCAAGGTGGCAACAAAGCTGAAATTTCTTCTGAACCTTTCTAGAATATGAATCAATTAAAAAACGTTGTACTAAAGAACGTCTCCAGGTCTAATACACGAAGTATAGGACCGTCTACAGGACTATTTACCTTTAACGAATTTGAGTGCTCTTAAAGTGTAAATGGATATAGCGAGCAGCACTTGAAGAGAAATTGCTCTAATTTGTATGATCGAATTGTCAGTTTGGCTGATGTTTTGACGAATTTGACCGGGAAAACCTATACATAGGTTAGTTCCTAAAAAATGACGTTACTAATGTCATAATCTGTATTATGTGTATAGAGCTGACGTTACTTCGGAATCATTTTGCCCACCTCACCCTTTTAACCCTAAAAAGGCCGGGTTATTGAGGTCTTTTTACGGCCGGGGGAGGGCATTTTGGTCCCCCATTTTCGCGGCCGTGAAACGCTAGATCGCCGCGAAAATGTGAACGCATGTCAAGTAAAGTGTATAGGTTATATGGTTATTTCATTTTTTTTCTAATTTTTTGAAAAAATAAACTGATTTGCACATTTATTGCAATTTATGCAAATAAGGTAATACAATTTTCATCTTTGCCCATAAATCATATATTTTTTATAATTGTATAATAATTGTTTTTAATAACTTTGGTTTTCACTATACTCTTTGGACAATTTGAACTAATAATAAAACAACAAAAAAGAACCCCACTATTCCTCATTTTTTTTTTTTTTTATAATTTCTTTTTAGTTGTAATTTATATTTCTAACTATATCTCAACTATTTTGAGCCCAAAACAAATCCTACAATTAAATAAAACATTACCAAATAACTAATTTGTTATCTCTTTCTAGGAAAAATTATATTTCCATTATGTTTTGTACACAAATCACGAAAAAGAGCAACCCTAGGGCTGACATTCAAAGATAAAGGGTCCCGTGACTTCGTAACGGTAGGTCTGATTTTCACAAATTTTGTTTTTAAAAATGCGAGACTCGATAAAAATGAGACTCGATACAAAAAAAAGTCACGAAGCGGCGGGGAGTCATCGTCACGTGTTCCAGAGCAACCGGGAAAATTGCAGAGGGGGCCATAATGGCCCTCGGCCTTATTAGTGTTAAATATTGTCATATGTTTGGGATGTACTAGGTGGGCACTGTTCAAAATGCTACACCGCGGGTTACCCTTTGTCACTAGGCTAGTTTGTGTACACTACATGGGACTGAGCCAGTTTGTACTGCGTGTGCAAGGCGTAATTGGCAAGACGGTACCGCGCGTCTGATTTACCAATCCAAACTACCCTTAATGATAAAGAAATACATAATACAATTTGAACTGGTGGTCTAATTTTCTCTACTCATAGGGGTCATTTAGCCCCTTTAGCCCTCTGTATGAAATCGATCATGGCTACACTCCCTGAGAGGACATCAGATACAAAAAGGGTACAGCGCCCTTTCTATTCGAACGAACAGATTACTTGATTTGATTACGTGACTTTGAACGTGACTGAGTAGTCGCAACCTGATATCAGCTGATATCGATCACTATATATGCGTGAGTACATATTCGTATTAGACGCGTTAATAATCGGCTAAATGCAAACATGTCATGGCGAAACAAGGATGCAGTGAAAGAAATTAGAATTCATGGCATGACCATACAGCGAAAACAAGTATAAGCTTGTCATCTTATATTATAGCTTACAAAACCCCCTCTCTATTTCTTTCCCTCTCTATCTTTTCATGGTTGTCTCTGTATCTGTATAATTATATCTCTGCGTCTTCAACTATGTAAAATCTTTAAAACATAAACAAATGAATTAAAACCATTTATAACCAGGTAAAAGGAAGAACAGTTCTAAAAAGTAGATTTCGTCCGTGTTCAAATATTATAGTGTTTTGGGGAAGTACCATCGTTGCACATATTTGGTTTAAAGGGATAGTTGAATTTTGGTATAGAGAGAACAGTTTTGGTCAAACTGCGTTTTAGTAACCAAAACCTGCACCATTACATTACAAACTTTTATTTATAACTCCACCATGCTCGAAAGGTATAAACAATTAAAAACGACTCAGTAAAAAGCCTGTTATCATTCAAAAAGAGCCGTTGAAACTCAAAAGGGCGCTCTCTAAAAACTCATTGGTTTCAACCATTTTGAATGAAAAAAAATTGCATGTGATGTTTTGTTAAAATGATAGTTAAATAGGGAGATCATCAGCAACTATTCAAAAACACATATTGTACATTTTTGAAAAGTCTAAGCATTTTTGTTTGCAACGGCTGGTTCAAAATTATTGAATTATTGTGTGACCCCACAATAATTACAAATGGTTATATTATTTTATGGATATTTCAGCCGATTTTTGATAAAATAAAGTTTATTCTGTCATTCAAATTGTATGCTCTTTCAAATTTGACACTCAGTTATTAATTTCATGAAAATTAAAATTATTTTGTGCAGCCCCCTCTATACCAAAACAGTCAACTATCCCTTTAATGTTGGTGTGTGAGCAGGAATAGTCCGGCCGCGGGACAAGTCTGGGCGGACGGACAAGATCCGCGCGCAGATTTTGTCCGAGGTGCCGATTATATTTGGTTTAATTTTCAAAAAATATTGTTGAACAAGACTAGCCCTAATCCTAACCCTAACTATGGAGGTTATATGTTAGATTTGGTGGCTATGGTCAGATTTGGTGGCTATAGCTGGATTTAGTGGCTTTGGTTATATTTAGTGACTAAACCTATGAAAATTGCATTGCCCGCACTGTTGCCGCGAGCTGATCAATTCCGCGACCACATCGGTCTATACCAAACCGGAGGTCTTGGGCCCAATTCCCTGTGAAACCAATTTATTGTTGATCTTTTTCATTTATCTATTTACTTATGTAATTATTTCATTGCTCGAATGAATTTATTCTACACATGAATCTGGTCATTTATCAATCTGTACTTATTGTGCAAATGTATTTAATTCAGTTATAAATTAATGCATATTTATAGTAATTGACTGAATAATGTCCTTAAAGAGGTAGTTCAGTTTTGGTAGAGAGGGCGCTTCACGAAATAATTTTGTTGCGAGATAATGAAAAACTGAGTGTAAAATTTGAAAGAGAATACATTTTTAATGGCAAAATAAACTTGATTTGATCAAAATCGGTTCAGAAACGGCTGATATATCAATAAATATATCTAATCGGAATAAATCTGGGGCCCAGATTTATTAGCTGATTAAAAAAATAAAAAAATAAATGCTTTAACTTTTTCAAACATTTTCAAAACAGGTTTTTAATTAGCTGTTGATGATCTCTCTATTTAATCATTATTTCAACAAAACATCACATGCATAATTTTTTATGAAAAATGGTTGACACAAATGCTTTTTTAGAGAGCGCCCTCTTGTGTTTTAATGCCTCTTTTTTAATCATATGATAACAGGCTTTTTACTTATTCGTTTGTATTTTTGTATTGGTTATTGGTTGTATATGTTATTGGTTACTAAAGCTCAGCCTTTACCAAAACTGTACTACCCCTTTAACTATTGATGGATTTATTTACCAATTTATTCATCGATGTGTTTATATTAATAATATTGTTTTGTTTTCATTTATTGTTGTATTCATTTATAAACTTAGTTATTAGGGTTTTCGTGTATTTGACTTATTTATAATTAGATCATGACATGCGTTTTCCTAGTACGTTGGCCATCAGAAACTGTTTTCAAAATAAGTGCTCCAAGAACTAACAAGGAGATTCACCACAGTTTGTTTCACAAACCTTTATTGAAAAGAGACGCAAAGTTGAAAACTACACAAGGGGCCACTGAACAAAAATCGAACTGGAAAACTGAATACAACTTGAACTTCACTGTTACCATTACAGCGATGCCAGTGGTATAGCGTGGTCACGATGATTGGGAGGTGGCCAATTGTGTATTTCTTTATTTTCCTTGTATTTTGGTTTACCCTACGGCTTATGTTTTTGTCAAATTATTTAGACTCTGATATCCATGGAAAACAGAGAAGGGAGGGGAATCCGGGCGAATCACAACGGAAATTAAGTTTGACCATTTGTGACCCTTGTTACGTCAACAAAGGAACATCGCTGTCAAGCAGCGCCCATTAGCCCCGCGATGGAGAGGTGGCGCAATGAGCTCACAAACACTCAATATCACTGGCTCAGGCTCTTTTCATCACCTTTCCATTCCATCGAGGGTCTGATCGATGCCATTTGACGGGGTGTTGTGGCAGAGAGGTGTAGCAATGGGTTCTCCCAGAAGGGAAAATAGGGTAGATAGGGCAGCAAGGATTCCCATGAGGGGGTTGGGTGGTCGGTTGGTTGGCTATTTGTTTGTTTTTAAGACGATTTTAGTCAATTGGGCTCTCCCTTTTTCATCACCATCGGAGATATGCAACCTAGGTTCGAACCCGACGGTCAAATTGTGAGAAGAGAGGAGCTCTGACCACGAGGACACCTCTCCGCAGGGGGAGGGGGGGGGGGGGTGGGGGAGGCAAGCTGTGCCCTAGCTTTATTTATCAATGACCCCGCAATATATTACTCACAAGCCTGCTCATCCGGTATGCAAACACACGTTGTGACAAAGAAATGTGTGAAAAGTGCGGATGTAATATCAAAGTAATTGTCAATCTGAAGTTATGCTGTTATGCGAGGAAGCAGCGAGTTTGATATATGTTTTATAGTGATGGCACAGTGTAGGGTTCGTTGAAAGCTATGTCATCTCTAATTCTCCCCCTCATTTCCATTAACGTAGCCCCGAACTAAAAACACTCTTCACGCTGCGCCGTATACGCACTGGGATAAGAATAAACCACTCCAAGTGCCAAGTTACAGTTTGGGAAAATACCTTCGTTGCTAATTTAGCTTCGTAAAGAAAACTGTTATGTTTTGAAGCTCCTAAATTGTCGTGCTATTTGTGTAAATAAACGTGGTGTCGAGGGGAAACCGAACAAGCTAGTTTCCAGCAACAACTGGGATACGGCACTAAATATAAAACCGAATAACGAAATAGGAAAACAAACAGTGTTAACGAGAAGCATCCATTTTCTATAGTTAACGGCAATACCCGTTAGGATGGTGATCTTTGTTTTAATTTTGTGGTCATGAGAAAAACACGAGTGGCGTAGCTAGGGGCTGGACAATCAGGTCATCCATTCCTTGTGAAGAGACATCTATGAGTATTGAATTTGTATTCAATACTCATAGATGTCTCTTCACATGGAATGAGGATTCTCGCATGGGGATGTCACTTTTGATTGTAAATAATACTTTTAACAAGTATTGCATTGGTTCTGTATACTAAAAGCAATCTGCCATTTTATTTGGAATGGTTGCATGCTATGCGGTGAAAATATCGAATTGTGTAATTGCATCCGAAATGGAAATACAACTATGGGACATAATAATTGTAAATTTATACCATCTTAACTACATAGATGTGCATGCTTTGGGCTATAAGTTAGCCTATAAATTATTCAATGTTGCAAATAAAACACTTTCCTTACAGGTATTCATAAAACTTATCAGATTATCCTCAATTATACAGTTCATTAAAACATTGATTGCTGATAAGTTCCAACAATTAGAAATCAATATCGATAAATTCAAAGTGAAATATACACTTGGTTTTATTTTCACGAGTTGAGCCTGTATAATAGAAAACAAGACAGTCCCAAACAACCCAGACCGGAAAAAAGGAGACAACTTAAAGGGATAGTTGAGTATTGGTCAAACTTAACTTTAGTAACCAAAACCTGCACGATTACGATACAAACTAATAGTTATAACTTCACCATGCTCGAAAAGTATACACAATTACAAACGACAAAGTAAAACCCCTGTTATCATTCAAAAAGAGCCGTTACAACTCGAAGTGTCAAATTAACTCGGCGCGAAGCACTAGCGTTGTAGGTCCTAATACGGGACTGTATAGTGCAGTGTGCGGTAATACGGGACTGTAGTGCAGTCACTGTGTGCGGTAATACTATACAGTAGTACGTGTATATTATGTATCGCAACCATAGAAGTATGACTCCAACACTGCCGTTGACGCAACTCGCAAGCCCCATTCGCATTCGTTCGCCTTTTGCACAGTCGCGCTAACACACGGAGAGACTGGTCCATGAGGCGCATATATCACTGATTTTTTGCGGAATGGAAGGAAAAATTCATAATCTTAATCCACCCGGTAGTTGGATCACATATTGGAGAGTAAATTGCTGGTAAGTACCGTATCATATGTATAGTTTTAAGCACAATTAGCGTGCACACAAATATTTGGTTTCAGTCTTTTATTAGAAGAACATAGAACGCTAGTGCCTCGCACTAGCGGTTCTAAAAAGTGATACCCGGGCGTCAACCACTTTTATATGATATTTTGAAAGCAAATTTCACAACAATTAGAGCATTTGAATGGAAATTATTATTATTTCCCATGTTTTTTTCGATGATCTTTCATATGGAATTGAAATCAACCAAATCCGTTACAATCGATGTTGGGGGGGCACTTTGGAAATTACTAAAACTCAACTTGGCCTTTAATTCAGTTATTTGGGAAAATAAAACGACAACGTCAGTCTCTTTTCTACTCGCCAAAATTAGCACTTTGAGAAAATGGGAAAGGTTAGGCTTCTAATCATTATTCTTACTGACTCATTTAGAAAGCTGTTTTCATTGAAATGACAGGTGTAGACACGAGAGGGTGCAACATGTATAAATGTGATTTTTTTTTTATTATAAACTTAACATTCAAATTAAAGGTGTAGTTCAGTTTTGGTATACAGGGCGCTGCACGAAATAATCTTTTGTGATATAATGAAAAACTGAGTGTAAAATTTGAAAGAGCATACAATTTTAATGACAGAATAAACTTGGTTCAGAAACGGCTACAATATCAATATATATATCCGATCGGAATAAATCTGGGCCCCACCCACATTATTTTATTCGAAGATTTTCTTTAAAATTTAAAAAATGCTTACACTTTTTCAAAGATTTTCAAAAGAGGTTTTAAGATTGTTGTTGATGATCACTCTATTTAATCATTATTTAAACAAAACATCACATGCATAATTTTGTATGAAAATGATTGCAACCAACGCTTTTTTTTTAGAGAGCGCTCTCTTGTGTTTTAATGGCTCTTTTTTTTTTTAATGATAACAGGCTTTTTACTTCTAGTCGTTTGTAATTTTCTATACCTTTCGAGTATGGTGGAGTTATAAATATTAGTTTGTAATGTTATTGTGTAGGTTTTGGTTACTAAAGCTCAGCCTTACCAAAACTGAACTACCCCGTTAAAATACATTATCATAATCAATTTAAACGGATAGTACAGTTCTTGTGAAACTGTTTTTAGTAAAAATATAAGTTATCATTAACAACTATTAGTTATAATGCAACCATGCTTGAATGGTAGAAAGACATCTTAACGGCTAGGTTAGGGGTTATTTTCAGCCGGTTAATAACAGCCTTTAACGTAACAGGGCACCCTTCGGACATCTAAAACAGAGACCTGACAGTTTCAGCCATTTTTGGAGCAAACATTGTGAATGTGTTGTTTAAATAATGACTCAATAGAGAGATTATAACAAAATAATGTTAAAGCCACTTTGGTATATCAAAAAAGTGTAGGCTTTATAAGTATTGTTTGAAATTATTGAATAAATATGTGGCCCACATTATTGTATTATTCCAATAATATATTTAAGGATATTTCAGTTGTTTCTGAACCGATTTTGACCAAACAAAGTCTACTTTGTTTTTCAAACCACTTGCTTTTTCAAATATTTAACTTAGTTTTTAATGACCTCACAAACAAATATTTTTAACGTGCCCTCTCAAGCAAAACTGTATTATCCCTGTAATAGCCGCTTTAGTATATTTCACTTATGTGTAGAATGTATCATGTTTATAGTGTTCATTTCATTTCGGAGCAATTGGGGATAAATGTCAACGCCAGCGACTTGTATTGAATTCCTTTATTTGTGAATATTTCACCTGTTTCGATCAACAGACGTGGTTTTGTTTTGCCAACCATGTGCTTTTGCCATTCACACACGTATATAGTTTTCCTCTCCGTCGCCAAAATATATTTGAAGCTTGCTATCCTAGGGATTCAGTAACTTTGACTAAGGTAATGTGTATGTATGTGATCTGATATGTTCACTGTTCTGAGTAATGTGTGAATATTGCATCGTTAATGAATGTCATATAAGACCGAGTAATAAGCATAAATACAAAGTGATAATAGTTTACTCAATCCACTAACTTTATACATAGTTGAACGTCTCCCAGGAAGACTTTCAAATCCGAACGCTTCAATCATAAATATCTTCATAACGAGAGAACAATTCGGAAAACTTAAACATGTGCCATGCCTATATTGGTTATACGAATACAGTGAAGTATGTGATAACCGCACGAGTTCTAAGAATGTTTTTTGTGAATGTTGACAATGTTACCAGATCCCTTTAAAAATGATCGTGAATAATATAGGATTTCCGTTCAATTTCGTAAGTTGGCCAAACGAATTTATTTTGTGTTCATTCAATTTCTCCGATTCTGTCACCGCAGCTTAATTTTGTAGTTCAAATTTGTTACTTAGCATTTGAATTCATTCAACGATCATTCGAAAATATTTTGTTTTCATTCGATTTAAAACTCGTTTCTATTTCGTAAAATTGTCATTCAATTTAAAGCGAGAAATGCCACCTTCCGTGAATACATGCCTTCGCAGTTCTTCCATCGCATTGCATGCTGGGATGTTTGCTTAGCACACTTAATCGCCGAACTCGTCTGCTACGGGTTGTTTGTATAATCTCTATGGAGGACCCTTCACTTCCTGACATGACACCCGAAACTAAATGAATATTAACTCTATGACACTGTCAGTGCCAATTATATATCAAGAACAATATAGATTTTTAAAATATTCAAGAAATAATATTTAAGGATAAAACTCGAGTTTGATTGACAAAATTTACACCCCTTTCTCCTTGCATGCATTCCTGTCGCACATTACACGCACACATGAAACGCTAATGTAATCGATCCATTGCATTGGTTTCGTGTGTTTCGTTTCTGCAGAAAGAAATCAAGACCCCGACTAAGCATTCATTTCAGACAACCTTTATAAGATGTCTCACTCTACTATGGAATATCTAAATACATTTTCAATGCTTTTCATTACAAAGACTAGCGAGACATAGCGCGGGCACGAATATGGCGCGCCATTTGCCCAATAAGTCCGATAAACAGTGTTTATCACCGATAAACACTGTTTTTCACTGATAAACAGTGTTTATCGGTCGATAAACATAGTTTATCACGATAAACTCTGTTTATCAAGTGATAAACAGAGTTTATCGTGATAAACAGTGTTTATCGCTGATAAACACTGTTTATCACTCTGAAAAACTATGTTTATCACTTGATAAACAGTGTTTATCGGACTTATTGGGCAAATGGCGCGCCATATTCGTGCCCGTGCTATGTCTCGCTAGTCTTTGTAATGAAAAGCATTGAAAATGTATTTAGATATTCCATAGTAGAGTGAGAAATCTTATAAAGGTTGTCTGAAATGAATGCTACTATGGAATATCTAAATACATTTTCAATGCTTTTCATTACAAAGACTAGCGAGACATAGCACGGGCACGAATATGGCGCGCCATTTGCCCAATAAGTCCGATAAACCGTGTTTATCACCGATAAACACTGTTTATTACTGATAAACAGTGTTTATCGGTCGATAAACAGTGTTTATCGGTCGATAAACATAGTTTATCACGATAAACTCTGTTTATCAAGTGATAAACAGAGTTTATTGTGATAAACAGTGTTTATCGCTGAAAAACTATGTTTATCACTTGATAAACAGTGTTTATCGATCGATAAACACTGTTTATCACTTGATAAACAGTGTTTATCGATAAACACCGTTTATCAAGTGATAAACAGAGTTTTTCAGAGTGATAAACAGTGTTTATTAGCGATAAACACTGTTTATCACGATAAACTCTGTTTATCACTAGATAAACAGTGTTTATCGCCGATAAACATTGTTTATCACGATAAACTCTGTTTATCAAGTGATAAACAGTGTTTATCGACCGATAAACACTGTCTATCAGTGATAAACAGTGTTTATCGGCGATAAACACTGTTTATCGGACTTATTGGGCAAATGGCGCGCCATATACGTACGCGCAATGCAGTACGATGCGCTGTGCATATATGCCGAGGCCGCGGGCTTGCATAGGAGCCGTGTGTGTGTGGCATTCGAGTTTCGAAATATGTTCATCAAAATTCAGTTTTCTGCATTACAATGAGACAGAAACGATCGTATTTGTTGGAAATGTTAGACAAGTGTTGTTCTCCTTGTATACTTGGCACTGACAGTGTCAAATAACTAATATTCATGAATACATATCTTCATTTAGTTTCGGGTGTCATGTCAGGAAGTTTGTTTTGTTTGTTTATTTTTTTGTTTATTTCCGAAATCACAACAATAAATACAGCAATGAAGTGCAACGGGGGATTGACCCAATTCAGCAGGATTAACAAAACAAAACCGCTGTTCTTCCTTGGGGTCCCACAGTGAAGGGTCCATAGAGATTATACAAAAAAACCCGGAGCAGACGAGTTCGGCGATTAAGTGTACTAAGCAAACATCACAGCATGCAATGCGATGGAAGAACTGCGAAGACACGTATTCAAAATCATTTCTTTGCATTCAAATTCACACATTTTGCAGTCAACAATTTTATATTCACATGTGTGTGTCCGTTGAATAAAACATTAAATTGCCCTATTGTGTACGGCGTGTATAATGTAATGTTAAGATATAGCCTATATCATTTTATATTCATAACACAGTGTTATTCAAGATCAAACATCATTTATTTCAATCGTATATCGTATATCAGACCTGTCTTCTTTGATTCAATTCAATTCAAATTGTGTTTAACACTCTTCATTTTATATCCATTTAAAAATATACAAACACAAAATGAGATAACACAACAAAATAGTTATGAAAAGAACAATGGTAATGAGTGCGTTTGGGATAGGCAGAAAGGAAGGATTCCTTATATTTATGAAAGCCTATCCCCAAAACGCACTCACACACACAAAACATTTAAACGCTAAAAAAAAACAGAAAAAAGAAAAAAAGAAATTTCACATTGCCTATTCTATATTTATTGTCTGTTATGTATTCAATATAATTAGTTGATCACAAATCAACAGGTGAGGCACGTGCCTAAGAGGCCTAAGGGGGAAACCTGTGAAAATATATATTTACATATATATGTTATGCTCCCAACTAATGTGTGTGCCCCCCCCCCCCCCCCCCCCTCCCCCAATCATGCGAATCAGTCCGACCACAATACACCACTGACAGAGAAAACAACATTTACATATTTTGAATAGATTTATGTTGCTGGGCGAATTTGAATGAAAATCTTTTTAATTTGAATGACCATGTGTAAAATTGAATGCTCCAAATTACGACTGTGCATTTGTTGGCTAAATTGAATGCTAATAGTGTTAAATCACTTGACCGAAGAGCTAAATAGAATGAAGGAAATACAATTTTGAATTTTTTATCCTTCAGTTTAATTTTGCGAATTTGAATGAACCGCTTATCAATTCGAACGAAAAGTTTACGAAATTGGCCGTGAAAACCTATATTATTCGTATAAGAATCATAATTTAACATTTAAAATGTCTTTACAATTTATGCCTACTTCTTAGTTTGTATTTCTTGATTCATCAATACCCTACGCAATAAAAACATTTATAAAAAGTTCCCAGCGCGGACATGATTGCAAAAAGGCGATAATTCACTTTTCGTACTGCAGAAACAATCATGTGTACAGTTTATGAGAGGTGTAAACACTAAATTTAGCTCACTTTCTGTTTAATACAAATAATATTCCACATTATAAATAACTATTTTCTGAAAATGTGGCTTCACAAAGACAATGATCCGACCTACACGATGGTATGCAGAGCTCCATTTAGCGAAAGAGCGACTTCGACTTTTCCTTCTCACCAGACGAAATGTAATGCGAAATGAGCAATGCAAATGCCTTAGCGAAAAGGGCATGGCCCCTGTTGAGATCGTTATAAAAACCTAATTGAACACCCTTTTTCATGCTAAGAGCATAGTGAACGTAATGACGACTGTAGCACCCTACATGGTAATCCTAAGAGAATAACGATAACATCGACGGTACCTAAATATCCCGTTTTTATTTCGCATGTGGACTTAAAGGGTACCACCACCCAAAAATAATATTATTATTAAAGAAAGGTAACATCTTTAGTATTCCATTCCATCAACAAGTTCACAAAAATATGTTTCCAGAAAGAAAAAAAATATAATTGGAAATGCATCACCATTCTAAAGCATGCGTTCATGCGGTCTGAATTACGCAGACTGCTATGTGTGCGATGAATTGCAACGTGTGCAGAGCGAACGAATCGCCCGGGAATCTATTGTTTACAAACGTGCGCGTGAATAGCATTGGCGCGCTCGCAAATGGTTGGCCCGTATGGAACCAGGAAATAGCAGTGGTTCCGTAAGTGGTGCAAATTAATTCCTTTGTTTATGAATTACACAACCCTTTGCAAAATGTTGGGTATCTATTTGATATCACAAAACGGTACCAAAACATATAATAATGAGTTGTTCTTTGCCTGGTGGTCCCCTTTAAAAGAATAGTTATAACATTGTCTAAAATGTCAGGAGGAGCTTTTGAATAATTATGCAGCCTATATGTTTGTCTCTCTGGCATTGTCTGGGTAATGGGTTAGTCCCACTGACATGACTGATCTCAATAGATAGATCATTCTGGATAGGTTTTTTTTTATATTTGACACCGTCGAGCGGCCATCTTACCACTCCAAAATAGCATGGGTGCAGGGGCACATTTTTGTCAGGGGGCTGAGGTCTTTTGCCCGAGTAATTTTCCTTCCCATCTTTACCCACGACAAGCAGAAAAAAAGGTCTTCGCCTCTTTGATGCCCAAAACATACATTGCAAGGCTTAGTTAAAAAATTACACGTTTTTGCTCCAATGTGTGACGATTTTGCCCGAAAAAATACGTTTTAGTGCCATAAAATGACATGAGTTTGCCCAAATGTGACATGAGTTTGCCCGAATATGATATGGCTTTGCCCGAATATGTCATGGTTTTGCCCGAATATGACATGGTTTACCCGAATTTGATGTACATTTTGCCTGAATATGGCCATTTTAAAAACGCATGGGGGAGGGGGGGGGGGGGGGGGGGGGCTCCTACGCCTATGCCAAATAGTGTTATCATGTTCGTTTCGTCATGTAATTTCTCGTTAGTATACGGGATTAAGTTTCAGATGTACTGATTGTATGGTCAGAATAAATGTTATTGTTCTAGGGGTGGTAGCACGGCGTATCCACACCGTCATTTTCGTCGGCATAATTCAATCAAGATTGTGTTTCATCACGATCCGTCGTAGGTCTCCCCCCCCCCCCCCCCCCACCCCCCCATATGAGATCGTGGAGTCTTCCAGCGGAGCTCAAACGATTTCAGATGTACTGATTGTATGGTCAGAATAAATGTTATTGTTCTAGGGGTGGTAGCACGGCGTATCCACACCGTCATTTTCGTCGGCATAATTCAATCAAGATTGTGTTTCATCACGATCCGTCGTAGGTCTCCCCCCCCCCCCCCCCCCCACCCCCCATATGAGATCGTGGAGTCTTCCAGCGGAGCTCAAACGATTTCTTGTCCCTGAATGAGGTCACCATTCCAATTCGGGACGACATTTCGCCTGTTGTATGTCCTGTTTCCACTCGGACAGCCTTCCTACTGCTAAGTACTTCCCTAATTCTGTCCATCAGACCCAATGTTACAAGAAAAAAATGTTATTTTAACAACCTCGGTACCTAAAAGTCAAAGTGTAATTTAAGTATAGACGGTATAGAGCCTTCCATTCTGCATAAGGAAAATTATTATAAGGGGTAACACAAATAAACACTAATTGTAAAGGTAGTTCGGATGCGTAAATTAGACTTTCCGTGGCATGTTGCGAATGCCTTGCGCACGGTGCGATATACACACTGGCTCAGTTTAATATGGCGCGCGCACAACATAACCTAGTTACGAATGTTCGGACTGTGTCTACATCCCCACGCATGACAATCTTGAATGATTTGCCTGGCTGCCCTCTCATCGAAATCCTTGCCCCTTCATTACTCTAAAGCCCAATGCCCACTATGCGATCTGGGCTAAGCGATCTAGAGCGATCTTGCCCGAATAGGAGGGATCCCCTGAGATCTGTGGTTAAGTCGCAAAGTGGGCACCAGTGGCCGCACCAGATCGCTGTGGTGTCGGTTGCGGTCGCCGGGGTTTTAACATGTTCAAAAATCTGGCGACCAGATCGGTCTCGATCGCATTCGCGGCGACATGCTGCGGCCACTGGTGCCCACTTTGCGACTTAACACAGATCTCAGGGGATCGCTCCTATTCGGGCAAGATCGCATAGTGGGCATTGGGCTAGCGACCTTGGAATCACATCAGTTCGCAGTGAGTCAGCATGATTCCATTGTGCACCGGATCTTTTCAGTGTGACTTCTTCGGGGTCATGCCTTGACCCCATTTCCACGCATTGTCCATGAATACAATAGCCAGTTATTCACGCTTGTTTGACTTGGAATTTGTTAAATTTGTTGACTGTGTGCGCATGGCCAGTGATGGCTAGCCGTTTTAACATTTATTTCCTTTTCTTGATATCAAGAATTACCATTGCTTAACAACAACAATCAAGAATGCATTTCTTGATATCAAGAATTCATTTCTTGATATCAAGAAAAGAATTCTTGATTCTTGCAGGGCGCCTTTGTAAAGCAGTTTCGCATACTTCTACTTCTACTTCTACTTGGGTACTCGACAGGGTCCATCAGTCAGGACGTAGAGTCGAGGGGAACCGGTGAGGTGTCCCATTAATTGCCGATTGAGGCAACTGCTCCCGCAAAGGCTCCTAGTGATGCAGAAGCCAAGATATTATTGGGGAGCGCATTCCATGCTGTTACAGTTTGTGGGAAGTAGGAGTTCTGGTAAAGCTGAGTTCGAGTATGTATATGCTTGAGCTTATTTGAGTGGTATTGTCTGGTGATGCTTGGGGCCATTGGTGTGAGGAGTTGGTCAGGTGTAATTGCTACCATGCCATTCTGAATTTTGTAGAGGAGGCTAAGGCAGGAGATGTGTCTGCGTCTTTCCAGTGTACTCCATTGAAGTTGTTGAATCATAGCAGACACACTCTCAGAATGGCGGTATTGTTGAAGAACGAATCTTGCTGCTCGCCTCTGTACAGCTTCAATCTTTGAGATGCTCTTCTTTGTAGATGGATTCCAGACTGTTGCACAATATTCCAAGCGAGGTCTAACCAGGGAGAAGAAGGCTTGTTGTCGGATCTTCTGGGAAGAGCGTCGTAGATTCCTATTGATAAGCCCGAGCATTTGGTTGGATTTCGATGCAATTCCATCAATGTGTTTTTGCCAGGATAGGTTGTGAGAAAAGGTAAGACCCAGGTATTTGTAGTTTTGAACTGCTGTAAGTTGAGTATTGCCCAGTAGGTAATTGCCTTCAATGTTGTTTCGGCGGAGTGAGAACCGTAGAAGATGACATTTGTCTGTGTTGAATTTCATATGCCAGGTAAGAGACCATTGATGAAGGCGGTCAAGGTCCCGCTGAAGCGCATAGGCTAACTGAACATCGAATTCTTGATATAAAGAAATCATTTTCTGTTGTTAAAGGGGTAGTTTAGTTTTGGTAGAGAGGGCGCTGCACATCACAATTTTTTTGTGAGGTAATGAAAAACTGAGTGTCAAATTTGAGAGAACATGCAATTTTAATGGCAGAATAAACTTTATTTGGTCAAAATCGACCCAGAAACGGCTGAAATATCAATAAATATATCTGACCATATAATTATTTGGGGCCCAAATAATTATATGGATTTTTCAAAAAATAAAAAAAATGCTTGCACTTTTTCAAAAATTTTCAAAAGCGTTTTTTATATAGTTGTTGATGATCTCTCTATTTAATCATTATTTCAATCAAACATAAGATGCATGATATTGTATGAAAAATGGCTGAAACCGATGCCTTTTTAGAAAGCGCCCTCTTGTGTTTTAATGGCTCTTTTTGGATGATAACGGGCTTTTTACTTAGTCGTTTGTAATTTTGTATACCTTTCGAGCATGGTGGAGTTATAAATATTAGTTTATAGTGTTACTATCCAGGTTTTGGTCACTAAAGTTCAGCCTTACCAATACTATACTACCCCTTTAACCAATGGTAATTCTTGATTTCAAGAATTCAATTCTTGATATCAAGAAATCGAATTCTTGATATCAAGAAATCGAATTCTTGATATCAAGAAATCGAATTCTGGATATCATGAATTTATTTCATGATATCAAGAATTTAATTATTGATATATAAAAACAGAATTCCTAATATCAAGGATTGAATTCTTGTTATCAGGATATATGAACAATTGCCCAAATGGCTTGCCATTTGTGCGATCCCGCCCGACATGCGATTGAGAACGAAATTTTTGAACATGTCCAAAACCTGGCGACCGCAACCGACACCACCCTTGCGGGCGCGAGTTACAGCGATCTGGTGCGGCCATTGGTGCCCACCTTGCGACTTAACCACAGATCTCGGGGGATCACTCCTATTCTGGCAAGATCGCTCTAGATCGCTAGGCGCAGATCGCAAAGTGGGCACTGGGTTTATTTTAAAAAAACTCGCAAAGCTGATTATGATGTCTAGACAAGCAAGAGCAAACAATACCTGGCTATAATCATCAACCATGCACGCATGCGTTGAAATAGGGACAATGCATTTCTCAGAGGAAGTCGCCGTGAGATCGCATAGCGGGCACCGAAAAGATCGCGTACGCAATGAGATCGGGCTGACTCGCGGCGAACTGGTGCGATTCACACCGAACCGAGATCGCTAGCAACTCGGGCTAGATCGCAAGCGCAGATCGCATAGTCGGCACTAGGCTTTATGTCCCCCGTTTGGAAATCGAATAAGGAAATATTGAATCAATATATGAATCATTGGCCCATCGTTGCATGTTCACCCATTACTTCCTGTAAACTGGCTACGCCATTTCGATGCACTATCCACTTACCCAGTTATCTATACACACAATCGATGTTTGAATACCAAACTAGAGTAACATACGTAACCACTTTCATACAAATAAAACACAATTATTGTAAATGTTACAGATATTTCAGCGAAACTCCCTTGGTAATATTGAGCAATTTTAAAAGTTATTTTTGTGTTATTTAGTTTCGTATATTCTTATCTCATCGAAATACTTTCATTTTGAAGCGGTTCGGTTGTTGGCATTTTAACAGAAACAAATGTTGGCCCCAATAGATTTGTCCTTTGCGAAGGACGAGAAGTATTGGGATCTCTGAACACACATTTCAATTTGTTTGATTGGACTGCGGCATTTTACTTCCCACCGCAAATAAAGATCCTCACGTACGTAAGTGCCCCATGTGCGTGTCCTGGAATGCCTTGGGACCTATCATTATTTAAAGAGCTACTGTTGACTAAACTGTAACATCGTGGTTTTAATAATAAACGGAGTCCCCGTTGTGTATCGGGAGGACGAAGTGGGTAAAGTGATCAAAGGTTTCTTGACCTATTCCACGAAGAGTTTGAAACAATCAATGGCGTAGAGAAAGGGCAGGGTACAATTTGTTCATCTCTGCATCCGAATGGACCGACATACCTCTTTAAATACGTATCTGCGATGTACAAGGAAAACTAAGTATCTGAAACAAATATCATTTTGAAAGCAAAACGAAGGTGGTTTGACCAAATCCGACCAGAAATAATCATCATTAACAAAACCCTTTGACACTAAAATTCAGTTTTACCAGAACATTTCTTACTTTTAACACCAAATATAATTGTTCCAGCCCCTCACGTCCCATCTTTGACTAACCTGTCTACACTACTTTGTTGACTCGTTCCAGCGAGAGTATCATTTATACGACGTGTGGCGGAAGCAGCTTTCCTACAAATTGATCATGTCGACAGAAGCATATTTGACAAGTTCATCAATCAAGTTATGTCATAGTTAAGACAAATGTTTATACAGCAGTTTCGTCACGTATACTAGAATCTAGAGCGTATTATGAATGAAGAAAACAATTATTGATGCAATGTCAGTATCTACTTCCGGTGTGTAGGATATAACTAATTTGATTAAACTGTTCCATTTATTTCAAAGGATACTATATGAGTAGCTTGATGGCTACATCATCATAATTCTTGTAACATCGTCCCACCTTTTGTCCTCATGGCCATCTGCCCCCCCCCCCCCCCCCCCAATTCCCCCTGTATGTATGTATTCATACGTATGTTCAGGTTTCCAAGAGATGTGCCACTATTTAATTGGCAATTTGCCTCTCGTCACCAGAAAGACAATTATGTGTACGGTCTCCGCAAAGTTGCTTGACTCGGGTGTTGAAACGGGGTGCAATAAATTGCCGTGTTTTTTTTCTTCTTTTCTCTGATGAGTGAGTGCTTGGAAAGCGATATATTCATATTCTGCATGATCTTAGCTTTCTGTAGAGGTATAATTCAACTACTGTCGGTTTTCAATGAATCCACACATTAACCTATCGAATACGATATATTTTAATCCTCATATACCATGTATACATAGTATATCAGGTTCCAGTACTAATTAATTTAACTCCGGGTTCAGTCATGCCATATGACGTAATGTTAGTGACCCATGTACAAATTACTATATATTACATCATTGTGTTTATTTATTTATTTATTTCCTCTCATAGGGTGGATGGCCCTTTCAGCGCAGCTGATTTTCAAAGGGGTCCACAAACATAAAAATAACAATAAAATATACAGTGAATTATGCAATACAATAAATGCAAGAAATAAGGCAATGAATTATGTACATATAGTTACAACAAGTTACAGCTAGCAAATAAATGTACTAAACAAACAAACTAAAAAGACGGTTAATTGCAGAAATTCAACTTGAACGACAACAAACATACGAGTAAAACTTTGAAACCAATAACATAATACAAAAACATCAAGATAAACAAAAAATAAAAAACAAACAAAGAAACCAAAACAAAAAACTAAACAAAACTAAGGGGTTTGTATAATATTTATCACGTTAAAAGTATTAAAAAAGTATTAAAAAGTATTAAATTTGATACATTATCAAACTAACCTAAAGTTAGATTAAACTCTACGATGTGAATTTGGGAGGAAAAAGGCGTATATCTAATAAAAAACAACATATTGTTAAGAGTATGAATATAAGTAAAGGATACACATTAAAACCTGTTTATAGTGACCACCTAAGGGAAACAAGAACACGTGGCCACTGTAGACAGATGGCCTCTATTTTGTTTTCGTTTATCAAACTTTTAAAAAAGGAAATGTTTATCAAACTTTAAAAAAAGGAAATGTTTATCAAACTTTAAAAAAAGGAAATATAACACTTTCTCCTTATCCGAAATCCACGTCGAGTGCTCTAGTCTGACAGCTAAGTGGGCTTGTGCGCCGTCCCTATCCTCCAGGCATAGTTATCTTTCGGAGAAAGCATTGCATCTAACACTTCCCTGAAAAAAACATTCTAATTTTTTTTTTTTGCCCGTGTCTTAGCCCAAACAAGGTCCATTTCAATGTAATGTGCAAATATCTATAATCATAAAAGGAGGGCAGTGTGTCGTGTTTTTCACGCTCTTCGCCTTCTATCGCGCGTTAAAGGACCTAAAGAATACACGTAGGCTACTTTGACACTTATTCCATAGTTGGTGACTGGAAACATAGGTTTGCCGAAAGAAAATCCATGAAAATAAACACAGTAGTGATTTAAGACTAGTTTTCTGATGACAAATCTCACTTAGCAGCCAGTTTACGCCCCACCCACATTTAGGGTCCGGAATCGGCAGCGTGATCGACATGTGATTGACAATTCATTGGCTTACGTCATGACGCGTCATCTACAGAATTTAGTTCATTAGTCCGTTCTTTAGATGACGTCACATTTTGGCGATTTAAAAGGGGCGTTCCCAGGACAATTAGATATTTACTAATTACCCCAAAATTGATTGATTTCATGAGAAATGACTGCCAAATTCTTTTCCTTCGGGAAAAATTACATATAGAGAGCCGAATTGTGAAAATTAGGCCATCTAGACGCTGTAGTTCCTTTAAGGTCGCGGCGCTCGACTTTTGTACAACATGACAAAATAGCTGGATCTCTGCGATAATCGGCCTTGAGAAGCAGCCCGTTCGAGATGATGAACCGACTTGCAGTAGCGATGGTCCTATTTCGACGGAACCCCAAATACTCCGCCCGTTCGATATTGACGCAAACATTTGTTGTCCCACTGTGTCCCATTGTGTCCCACTTTTACGATTGGTGTCCCACAATTTCTCGCCAATTTCAACAGAGTAAGCCACATCTGGGCGATAAATCGCGGCACACCGACTATGGACCTATTACGAGCGCGCGAAAAATAAACACAATCGTGACGAAACGATAGACAAAACACTGTGCTCTGTGAGGTAATTACGTACTTTACGCAACTGGTTGAAGGAGATTTTACTACCCGAAGTGTTACCCAAAACATAGATTAATTTGACAGTACAGTACAAACATATGCGAGTGAATGTATTGCGTACATGACCGATTTCGCGACGCGAACGCGATTTTGATATTCTAATTTTGAAACAAAACGTAACTGATTTTCATTGTCACCTTTTGCACTGAACATTATCTGTTCAATTTGCGTTGTTTTCGATCTTCAAATTTAGTATTTGGTCGGTAGCGAAGAGTGCATACGCTTTATACATGGGTTGCGGCATGCTGCGACACGGCATCCATATACATTTGTATTCATAATGTACAGCCTACTGCACAAATTAGTGTGGTAATGTCTGCGTGAGTGACTTTTAGTGAATTTGATCTCATTGGTGTTCCATGCATTTTGTTCACTTGCACTCAACAAATTTAGAAAGGCGCATTTGTAAATTATGTCTACTCGAAGTGCATACGTGTTTGTTTTTGTTGTTTTTGTAAAACAATGTGTAAAGTAAAAGTGCAAGAATTGAGGGTTATTTTTCTTTGCAAATTCGTACCCGTATTGTGATTAAAGTGGGGTTTAATAATTTTCTGAATATCTACTTGCAAACGATGTAATACTGTTTCACCTATGAATATGAAGAGACTCACCGCCGGGCTCTGTATATTCAATAGGATATTTGAGAAGTGGCTCGTGGATTGACTGACGTGGGGGATTGGGGGGGGGGGGGGGGGGTCGGGTTTTATATTTCTGAACTACTACTTCTACTATAGCCTACTACCAGGGACTTCCACTTCCCTGAGACTACTACAGCATCTAATTTTAATACCATACTGCTACTGCTACGACTACTTCGACTTCTACGACTACTACGATGACTACTACGATGACTACTCTGACTACTACTACTATTACGACTTCGACTAAGACTACTATTACGACTTCGACGACTACTACTACTAATACTACGACTACTATTACAACTACTACTAGGCCTACTACTACAGCAACTCATATTAATTACTAACAATATTTATAATAACAATACAAGTTTATCAATAACAATATCAAACATTCTAATACTATACTAATACTAAAACTACTACTACTAAACTACTACGATGATGACTTCGACAACTACTACGACTAATATGACTTCTACTACTACGCGATGACTACTACGATGACTACGACTACGACGGCGACCATAAGATGAATATATACTACGACTACGACGACGACTACGACGACCACTAATAATACTAATAATAATAATGATGCTAATAGTACAATAAGTATAATCAGTAGGGTCATGCATGGTCCCACTAATGGGTAAGTGGGATAGGGACGTGGCTTTATTTAGGGCATACTCCTTTTTCTTTTTAAAGAATCTGAACAATATTTTGTTACTTTGTCGAATTATTAGGTCCAGTACTACCTACACCCATCACTCACTCAAAATGCCCCCTCCCCCCCTCCCCCCTCTCTCTCTCTCTCATGCACTGGCTGCATGATGCCCATTATTATTATTACTCATCGTTATTATGATTATGATTATTTAAATGTTGCTTGTAAGTATCGGTTTCCATGGTGGTGTATATAATACGTGTGGTTTACGGGTACACCATGTGAGATGGGTGGATTGGTAAGTCCTGAAAAGGACTGTTGGTGTAGTTCTGAAAAGAACTGTTGGTATTCTTTCTAGGAGAGTTCTAAAAAGAACTGTTGGTATTCTTTCTAGGAGAGTTCTAAAAAGAACTGTTGGTAGTCCTAGAAAGGACTGTTGATAGTCCTAGAAAGGACTGTTGGTAGTCCTATAAAGGACTGTTGGGATAGTCTTGAAAAAGACTGTTGGTATTCTTTCTAGGAGAGTCCTAAAAAGGACAATTGGTAGTCCTAGAAAGGACTGTTGTTAGTCCTAGAAAGGACTGTTGGGATAGTCCTGAAAAGGACTGTTGGTATTCTTTCTAGGAGAGTCCTAAAAAGGACAGTTGGTAGTCCTAGAAAGGACTGTTGATAGTCCTAGAAAGGACTGTTGGTATTGCGAGGAGAGGGTGGATGGTAGGAGGGACTCGACGTTTCGAATAGGTTGACTATCCGTCGTCAGGAGTGCATGGGGATCTGTTGGCGTGCGCGGCTTTAAGGTTAGGGGTTGCGGACTCTCCTAGAAAGAATACCAATAGTCCTTTTCAGGACTATCCCAACAGTCCTTTCTAGGACTAACAACAGTCCTTTCTAGGACTACCAATTGTCCTTTTTAGGACTCTCCTAGAAAGAATACCAACAGTCTTTTTCAAGACTATCCCAACAGTCCTTTATAGGACTACCAACAGTCCTTTCTAGGACTATCAACAGTCCTTTCTAGGACTACCAACAGTTCTTTTTAGAACTCTCCTAGAAAGAATACCAACAGTTCTTTTCAGAACTACACCAACAGTCCTTTCTAGGACTACCATAGTTCTTTTCAGGACTTACCAATCCACCCATCTCACATGGTGTACCCGTAAACCAACATTATTATGATTATTATAATTAATAATAATCATAATTACAATTATTTATTAAAATGTTGTATTATGTTTTGTTTCTTAATTAAAACAAAAAAGAACGCCACAACCCCTCCCTACAACAAAAACACCAAATACATTAATAAATACAAAACAAAATAGATAGATAAAACAACAAAATAATCGGTCAAATATACACAATTGTATTACATGTACAAGGTAGCAATAGCTATCCGTTTGCATCCGTTTCTAAGTTATAATTTGTTCAAACAACGACAAAACTTGTATTTACTCAATATTCATTACAATGTTTACCTTGTAACCTGAACATATTCAGGTTATTAGTATTGAGTAAATATTGAGTAAAGTGAGAGTTGTGTTGTTGTTTGAACCAATAAACGGATGCAAACTGGAAGCTATCGCTACCTTATAATACAATTGTGTGTACAATTTCCTAGCATATGGTGGAGTTATAAGTATAAGTTTGTAATGTTATGATGCAGGTTTTGGTTACTAAATTCAGATTGTCCAAAACTCAACTATCCCTTTAACTAACAATGTTTCGCTTTTACCTTAACAACAACTTTTCCATATTATAACCATACAAACAGAGAATCCATTAATTAACCAAATGTTTTACTACAGGACAGATAAAAAATCACAACATACAACATATCTCACTTAAATCTGGAGACGGGTAAATTGCTAGTAACTTTTAAAGAAAAGACAAATTAACTATTTGCCCATCCTCCTAATATGTTGAACATGCCAACGAAGTTACCTCAAGTTGAAGTGAGTAAAGATCCGAAGATAGGTACTTCAATATCGAATGATGATATATGCTCTGACTAATATTATAACAAAGCCGAATGATATGTCGTGTTGCACAACGACCGATATGCTCTATAATATTCGATCTAACAACTGATACACGCCTATCGAGGTAAGGGAGAAGGTCAATCGTTTTGCCAAATCTTACATTGTAATCAATTGATACATTATCACACATCGGGCATTACATATGAGTATATATACAGTCAAACCTTTGTATAGTGACCACCTATAAAGGGAAACAAGAAAAGTGGCCATTGTAGAAAAGTGACCACCATAGACAGGTTTCATATAACATCTTTTTTCTCTGCAGGGGATCATGTTTGGTGGCCACTATAAACAGGTTGGCTGCTATAGACAGGTGGCCGCTATGACAGGTTTGACTGTACTAGAGTAGAGATGTGACATTATTTTGTTAATTTATCATAGTAATAATTCTAAACAACTTGTCATTTGATTCGGGCTTTTGTTAGTGGGTGTAAATTGATCGAGGAATCAAGCTCTCTGAACAAGTTGTAGATGAATACACACACAAAAAAGATATGTCACAGTTTTCCCTTACTGAGGAAGTCCAACTACGTAAGTGTATGTTGTGTATTAGAATAGGATATTAATTTGAATGGTCTGGTCGATTTAAGGTATAGTACAGTTCTAGGCCACTTTTATACAAAATATTATAGAGAGATCTTCAAAAAATGTAAGCCACTGTGGTATATTTTCAAAAATGTGTAGGATTTAAATTTACTTGAATTAGTAAATACATGTTGGCCTCCAACAAACACAGTTCATTCCGTATTTAAAATTGTGAGCATGTTCAAATATTACACTTAGTATTTTATAACCTCACAAATAAAATATTTCTTGAAGCGCCCGCTAAATCAAAACTGTACTATTCCTTTTATTATGGGCCCATATTCATACAACTCCGCTAGCTTAGTTCCATGCTAAGTCCATTTCAGATCATGCAGTTTAGTGAGCAGCAAGCAATTTCCTGGTTTCCAACTAATGTTAGCTGGGTTAGCCGAAGGTACGTTCTAATAAGTTCACGTGGTTAGCAACGAAAAGATATTGTGTTAAATACGTAGCCACGTCATCAAAATGGACTTAGCGTAAAACTAACTAACGGGGTTTTAAGCATGATGGGCCCTGGACGATTGCCTACTCAGTAACCGCTCGGTCAGAACTGTCTGGCTTGCATGACATTGTTCAGAAGCAATACATGTAGTTATGGCAATGCATAGCTGTCACGTCACACTTCGGTACTCTAACCCTTAAGGTAGTATCTCACTGGCGGCGACGTCTCCGCCAGTGAGACCCGAAATATGGCTTGCAATCTCACCAAGGCGACGTCTCCGCGACGTCTCCGATAGGTCGCCATGGGTCTCCACAAGGTTGCGGAGACGTCGCCGCGACTTCTGCATGTCTATATAGACTCTTGTACGTGTGAATATTCTTTTACCAGTCGTTTCTGACATTCAGACGCGATGCCTCGTCAAAAGGCTAATATTTTTTTTCGCGATTCACTGATGCTGAATTTAAGTGATTCAATGTGCGTGTCAAACTTATTTCTTATAGAGCATCCTACTTCGCTCGAAGACTGCACTCGTTTTAATGTGTATCATATCGCATAACCATGCTTGATTGAAGACAACAATGTGTCCTTCCCATTATAACTGCCACATGACTGCCTTTAATTGTAGACATTTATAACTTCAGGGACAAGGTCGTCATAATGTTACGTGCAGTATAATTTTAAAGCGACATTCTAGTCATGGGCGAAGGAGCATATTTTTTTCGGGGGGAGGGGGGGCTTGTGACTTTTGCCTGAATATCGGGGGGTGATGCAAGGGCGCAAAGCGCCCGAGGGGGGAAGGTGTGGGAGGGAGGTATCCCCCGCCCCCTCCCACGGTAGGGAGCTTTTGCAATTTAAATTCGAAATAATGCAATCTGGTGCATACTTTGGAAGGAAATTTGATATACTTAAATTTAAGAAAGCAAGATTTAAATCATCTCCATTCATGAGTACGACTGAACCAAGGAGATTTATATTACAGTGCTAGTGCCTTATACGTAGAAATAAGTGATTTTTGAAACACACTTATTGCAATATGACTTACAACGTGAGAGGGTTAAAGGAACTACAGCGTCTAGATGGCCTAATTTTCACATTTCGACTCTCTATATGTAATTTTTCCCGAAGAAAAAGAATTTGGCAGTCATTTCTCATGAAATCAATCAATTTTGGGGTAATTAGTAAATATCTAATTGTCCTGGGAACGCCCCTTTTAAATCGCCAAAATGTGACGTCATCTAAAGAACGGACTAATGAACTAAATTCTGTAGATGACGCGTCATGACGTAAGCCAATGAATTGTCAATCACATGTCGATCACGCTGCCGATTCCGGACCCTAAATGTGGGTGGGGCGTAAACTGGCTGCTAAGTGAGATTTGTCATCAGAAAACTAGTCTTAAATCACTAATGTGTTTATTTTCATGGAATTTTTTTCGGCAGATCTATGTTTCAAGTCATCAACTATGGAATAAGTGCCAAAGTACGTTGTATTCTTTAGGTCCTTTAACTACACATTTCCTCTGTGGTGAGGGGTATGCGCCTGCCAAGCCGTAAGTTCCAAAGACGTGACTTTGAAACTTACAATAATGGTAAACGAAATAGGCTTGTGTGCATTTTTATTTGAATTTGAGCTGACATAGCATAATGTCCGAAAAATACATTAGGTAATTCTATAGCTAGCTGAATACCGCTCCTGGAGGGCTGAGGAGCGGTAGTGATTTTTGAGCATCCAGTCCATTTTATCAGGGTTGGCACTTCTTATCTCTAGCCCCTGGGCGCTAATGTCTCGGCAGAGGATTAGAGGATTAGGATTGTTGACAGCAGTAATAAAACTGATAAGAATGTGGTCGATACGGAAACAAAAATGATAAAATTGATCACCACGATGGTGGAAGACAAGCTAATGGGACAATCACGTCATGAACACTGAAGAAATGATTACCACGTATAGAGTATAATATATAATTCACTTGGAAATGATGAGTGAGCGAATGTGATATAACTCAAATATGGAATTGCCCGACAGCCCGAAAGTGGGATGTTGATTGCCCGAATATGGGATGTTTTTAATTGCCCGAATGAGATTGCGAGTGCCCGAATGTGAGATGTTGATTGCCCGAATGAGAGATGGCAAGTGCCCGAATGTAGGATGTTGACTGTCCGAATGATAGATGGCGAGTGCCCGAATGTAGGATGGTGATTGCCCGAATGAGATGGCGAGTGCCCTAATGTGATAATAAGCCAGTTCGTAGTTACAATCTGCGCATGCGCGAAATTACCGATCTAGACTTCCGGGTTCCATCGGTCGTGAGAATTGACGGAGCCACGCGTGCAATTGAATGCGAATTGTTTGTTTACGTTTTTAAGATCTGGATCTGGATCAAAATCAGCCCATCGTTTTTGAATTCACCACATCAAAGGTTAATAGCATAATATTTACTATTTCATAGAACAAGAACCGGTTTGATAGAATGTGTTATTGATGTGTAATGATGATATTTATTGATCAATAATTTCACCGAGCCTTGCTTGGCCTGGCTAGCTTGGGTAGCACGAACTGGGTACGTACACACGTAGGTGTACATAGCATTGTGCGGAGATTATCGTCTTCCGCTTGCTGCCCTATCCAACGCAAAAACAGTTTTTGCCGGCTGATTTCTCTCTCCCTTTATTAGCAAATGCAAACAAAATTTCGTTTATGTGATCCACAATTTATATAAATTGATAATGATTACCGACTGTCTTGTTTTGAAGACCGCAACATGTAGACAAAATTATTATATCCCGTCTGTTTTCCTTGCCGATGGCGTGCTAAAACATAGCGTTCAATTATTGAACAGTACAGTGTACGAATGGGCGATATGCTTATCTCCAGTCTTGTAGCATTATTGCGTGTGAATGATCCACCTGGATCATTCATAAGAAAGTTGATTTGGAGAAAAATCGACAAATTCTTGAAGATATTTTACATCAAATGTGTTCTTTATGAGTTTATGCAGCTGCTCGTATAATTTTCACTTTGATTTGATGCATCTAATGTTTGTTTCAAACTAAAATTATCCGGTAAAAGGACATGCTACCATACACAATAGCTGTACGCTGATGGAGTATCAGACTTTGACCTGTGACGTCACCCAAGCTAATTACGAACTGGCTTATTGCAGACCGATTGTGTCAAATAATTGTACATCCCAGGCCTTAGCCCACCATTGAAACATACACAACATTAATGTCCAGAACTAGACTTCCTGTTCATTCAGGGAAGACTATGACATTTTATTTGTATTCATGTAAAACTTGTTTAGAGAACCGGATTCGTCGATAACATTATTCTCTGTTTCAAACATTATTAACATTTAGATTACGGATAATTGATGGAATGTCATAAATAAAGTTGTAATCCTCTTGACTGTAAAGGCCCATACTGACGATTTTCACGGCGAATCGCAACGATTTGACATTCGTGGAGAAAATCGCTCAGGTCGTGTTGCATCGTGTTACATCGTATCGGGTCTTCCCCCAAAACCGTTGCGCATCGTGAAAAAAATCGTGAAAGCGGAGCCAAAATCGCCGTCTTCAACTGTTCAAAACAATCGCCACGCCACGACGATGTTCACCAAAAATCATTGTATTTACCGTTGCATGTTCGTGTCAAGTCGTTCCACATCGTTGCAATTCGTTGCGACTCGTATCGCCTCGTTGTGAAGATCGCCGCTTTCCGTTTTTGAACTGACCATGGGCGTAGAGACTTATGCTACGGTCACAACTCAGAGCGGCGACCGCCCGATTTGTAGCCTGCTCGGTCGCCGCTGGAATTTAGGCATCGCCCAACGATTTTGGGGAAGTCGAGCAGGCTGTAGAGCCCCAGCGGTGCCTGGGCGGTGCCCTGTCGGTGTCCCGTCGGTCACCGGTCGATTTTAGGTCACAACTGGGCTAAATTAGGGAGTTTCTGCGCGCGGCGTCCCGGCAGTGACCGACCGATGACCCACCGGTTCCCGAGCGGTCTCCCACCGGTCACCGGCTGATTTTTAAGAAATCGCCCGGCGACCGGACGGTACGCCGTACGCCCGTTACCGTTACGATGGTAAATGTGAAAGTTTACCTGCAGGACTTTATAATGTTTGATAACTACACAACCTTGCATTTGTTTGTAACCAAAAGTGCGCAAGCGGGCGAGAAATATTACGGTAATTGCCTTGTTTGTATGATTTGTCACCTGAGAAAGAAATTCATGATGTGCCAAGCCTAATACAATCAAGCCTAATACAATGTAGTATTAACTGAATTTGCAGTAAAGCAATAATTAAAGACTAGTGGGGTGTATTCTGAAAACCACTTTAAGTTAAAATTATGTTAAAATTGTATCTACATCATATCTCCGTCACTAAAATATGTTTTCGCAAGTCGCTATTCCTTAAAGGGATAGTTGAGTTCTGGTAAAGAGAGTAATGTTTTGGTGAAACTTTGGTGAATTTTAGTAACCAAAACCTGCATCATTAGACTACAAACTAATAATTATTCTAGAAGGGAACACAAGATTACAAATGACTTAGTAAAGATCATATTATCATTCAAAAAGAGCCGTTAAAACGTAAGAGGGCGCTCTCTAAACACTCATCGGTTTCAACCATTTTGAATACAATATTGTGCATGTGATTTTTTGTTGAAATAGTGATTAGATAGAGAAATAACCAACAACTATTTAAATACATATTTTGTTACTTTTTGAAAAGAGGAAACATTTTTTAAAATTTTTAACGGCTGGTTCAAAATTATCGAATAAGTGTGGGGCCCCACATTTATTACAAATGACTATGATTATGGATATTTCAGCCGTTTTTGAACCGATTTTGATCAAATAAAGTTTATCCTGGCTTTAAAATATTGTGCTCTTTAAAATTTTTCACTCAGTTTTTCATTATCTCACAAAAAATCATTGTATGTAGCGCCCTCTCTACCAAAACTCAAATATCCCTTTAAGTACAGTGTCATATTTTAGTGAAGAAGATATGACGTAGATATGGCGTAGATATAATAAATTTTAGCCTAAAATCGTTTTCAGAATTCAGGACTAAAGCGCATAGTGCGGTGGTACATGAAAAAGTAAAATTATATGATTACATGTAGACTCGCATGTATTGTGTGTGTGTGTGTGTGTGTGTGTGTATGCGTACATAATATATTCGTGTGCATAGTATGACAGCCATGAATCAACTTGCAAAACAAAGTATGCATGTTTAACACATTTTCTAGACACCTTTGCATCCGAAAGTCACACACACACACACACACACACACACACACACACACGCACACACGCACACACGCACACACACACACGCACACACGCACACACGCACACACGCACACACACATGCATACGCGCACACACACGCACACACACACACTTTTGTGGAGCGCCATATACCAAACAATGATCGATTTAGGTCAAACATAGGTCAAATGGGTCATCGGCTGCCGAGCGGTCGCCCCCCGGTGACCGACTGATCTCCCAGCGGCGACCGCTCGGCAGCCGATGACCTATTTGACCTATTTTTGACCTAAATCGCTTGACGGCGACCGCTCGATTAGGTCGGTGCCCGGACGGCGACCGCTCGGCCACCGAGCGTATTTTAGGCGGCGAGTGAAAAGTGAGCAGGCGCCGCCCAAATTTTAACTCCGCGCTAAAACTTCAGCGGCGACCGACCGATGCCTAAAAACCAGCGGTGCCTGGGCGGCCGCCGCTTGGTAACCGAGCGATTTTGGCTAAAAACTCGCCGCCCGGCCGCCGAGCAGGCTACTTTTTGGGGTTGTGACCATAGCATTACGTAATACCTATTTATCACGGGGGGGGGGGGGGGTGAATGAATAGATCATCCCACTGTTGAATGGTATCAATGACAGATCTACGCCCATGGAACTGACTCACACAAGTCCGATTCTTTATATTGTGCACTGCCCGATTGTTCCATACAAAGAATGTGAGGAAATCGTTGCGAGATGGTGATAGTTTTGAACCGGTTCAAAACATTCGTTGTGCTAACACGATTCATGGCGTTCTTCGCGATGCGCAACGGTTCGAAGAACGAATTACAACGACTCGCGACGACTCAAGCGATTTTCTCCACGAATGATAATTCGTTGCGATTCGCCGTAAAAATCGCCACTATGGGACCACAGCTTTTTTTCTGCCACGATTTTTCTACCGCAATGGTTAAAGACAAAAGAAGGACGAACTGACTCGTCGAACAACGAATATTCGTCTTGAATCGCCGTACAATTATTCCCAATTCGTTGTTAAATCGTGGCTAAATCGAGTCGATTCGTTCTAGTAAATCGTTGCGAGTCGTTGCGAGTCGCTGTGAAAATCGTCAGTATGGGACTGGGCCTTTACCATACATATTCAATTAAGTGCTTCAAAATGTTGATGATATAACATAAACGAATAGGTCTTTAACGATGTCAGATGTTACTGCCTTTTGTCTATTGATTAATACTTTAGTAAAGTCGTTCATAGTTTTAATGCAAAAGCAATATGAGCTTTTGAGGATGCAAATATGAGACATCCTTTCGGCCTTAAATCTATGTTCAAGGCGCTCGATGTTGGGAGTGCAAATGCAATTTGAGCCTTTTAAGATGTCATATAATACCGCCATCTGTCTACCTTTGAAGTCACATTATCAGGCAGTTCAATATTGTTTAATAAACATATGATATGGTCTTTCGGCTTTTAAAGGTATGGTCAGGCTATTACACATTATTTTGTGAATTCAAATACATAAATGGGCCTTTAATGATGCCCGATGATCCGACCATCCGGTCATAAGTAACAACACGCTCTGCTTTAAATTTCATGGCGCCCCCATACAGCACCCACGTCATCATGCCTCGAGTCAAGATATACACTATATAGCTTACGTGCTTCTTTTAAAAGGGAAATTGGTTCAGTTATGTTGGCGCTTAGCACAAAATCCCCCGGTCAAAATAATCCAAATAATATCCTCCTTGAAATGAAAATGAGTTCAGTATATTTGACGCTAAGCACAAAATCCCCGGTAAACAGAGCGCAACTAATATCCTCTTTGAAATATAAAAGAGTTCAGTATTTTTGGGCGCTAAGCACAAAATCTCCCGATCAACAGAGCCCTGCTAATATCTTCCTTGAAAAGGAAATTAGTTAGGTATTTCTTGGCACAAAGTATAATACTAAGTACATGATCCCCGAATCAACACGGCCAATCTCGGTGAGATTTAAACTCATCCCGCCGGCGAAATCCCTCCTAATGAGACGCACTACGTATCGTTTCGGCGGAGGTGTGAATAAATTGACCATATACCGGATTTTGAAGAAGTAATTTTAAAAATCGAAGGAGCAAACAGCAGGCAGGATTATAAAATGACGTCAAAGGTAGTGTAGGATAAAGCAAAACATGTTTTATTTGAACAAATTTAATGTCGAAAATCTTGATGCGTTATAGGTAAGGCAATGAACAACATTTAAAGGGATAGTTGAGTTTGGGTCAAACTAAATGTTAGTATCCAAAACCTGCTCTATAACATTGCAAACTAATATGCTCGAAATGTACACAAAATTACAAACGACTAAGCAAAAAGCCTGTTATCATTTTTAAAAAGAGCCGTTAAATCACAAGAGGGCGCTCTCTAAAAACGCGTTGGTTTCAACCATTTTTTTAATTTTAAAATTGTGCATGTGATGTTTTGTTAAAATAATGATTAAATATAGAGATCATCAACAACTATTAAAAAAACCTCTTTGTACATTTTTGATAAAGTGTACATATTTTATTGAATAAATCTGGGATTCCACATTTATTCCGATCGGATATATTTATTGATATTTCAGCTGTTTCTGAACCGATTTTGATCAAATAAAGTTTACTATGTCACTAAAATTGTATGCCCTTTCTAATTTGACACTCAGTTTTTCATTAGCATACAAAAAATATGACTTGAAGCGCCCTTTATACCAAAACTTAACTATCCTTTTAATGTATGTAAATGAAACCAATAAGTACAATTAACATCGTGAACATTGGTTTTTGGTAGCCTCCTACTAAAGTAAAAATTCACACAGGTTCATTACACTGGTAAAACGCTGTGTAAAAAAACGCTGTGTAAAAATGGTTGTTAAATCTGTTCATACAACTTTAAGTGTTGCAAGATAAGTTGTACAAAGAAGCGTTGTGTTAAGCAGCCATTGTTCAAGCGCTGTTGAAACGTGTTAAATCACGTGATAGTTTCGACCGCAAAATCACCGCGTCAAAACCTCTTTTGTCCCTCCACAAACCAAGCGAACCGAGATAGCGCGGTCGGTAGAGAGTGAGACTTATAACCCAAAGACCCCCGGTTCGAATCCTACCCTTGCCGATTTTACATCTTGTTTTGTATTTGCTATTTCAACAACGGGATTGTTGAAATTTATTCTAAACAACAGTTGTAGAACAAATTAAAACAACAGTTGTGTAAACTTTAAACAACTGGGGTCATTGAATGTTTTCAACAACAGTTGGATGGTTCATATGTTAAACAGCGGTTGTTGAACAATTTTCAACAAGTTGTTGAATTTGTTTACACAGCGTTTTAACAGTGTACTGAGGTACTCAACTTCCTTTGAACTGATTGGTTGATTTTTAAAAAAAATTAAAGCATCATGATGATTACAAATCATGTAATATTGATCAAATGAAACGAAATTAAATTAAATTAAATTAAATTGAATTGAATTAAATTTGTTTACCAAGCAACTATATATATCGTTTAGTACACCATAAATCACAGGATAATTACAATTGATATAATTATTATTGTTGGTAAAAAGGACCAGCAATAGCGAAGCCTGCTAATATTTATTTATAATTTCATTTGATAAGAAAATAGTAGTGTCAAATTCGATATCAGCATTCAAAATATTGAGCAAAGGATGTAGTTAACATTTTTAGTTGCCAGCGAAGGAATAAAAGAGGAAATATATTGTCATTTTTCGACAAAGCTTTGACCCAACTATAGCTATGACCCACACGAATCCCATGCGTGATCATTTCTAGGACGAAATGATGTAAAATAGCGATGATTTGGACATAAAAACTCCAACGCACCCTGTCCAGCATGCACGTCCACCAGAGTGTCCGTGGGGGGTACTCCCACTTAATCACCTTATAAATACCACATCGCGATCATCCCGAGGCTGTATAATGCCACTTTTAAATGCCTCTCTTCGAGTAAATAGCATTTAGTGGATAAATAATACGGCTAAAGAAGAAAAGGTAGAATAACAAATCAGGCATTCGCAGACTATATGTAAAGAAAGAAAACCATCGGCCCTGAGATCTTATGGACATCTCTAGTCTAGGGTTGAAGTATCTGTGACATTAATCGGAAAGCGTTTTAATGACGCGAATCACTTTTCATGGTTTATTTTGCCTTCCTGAAAACCCATTTCGAGTGGGCGAAGCGATTCTTTTCAAATTGAGGACATGATATGCTGTCACAGCATAGAGGCCTGAAAGAGGGAATACAAATAAAAACATTTGTCTTGGGAATGTCATATCAATTTACCAGGATGCAGTGAAATATTTTCTTCAGGGACATAAAATAGTGTAATAAAACACTTTTTAATTCGAACAAAAAAGATCTGAGAGACATGTATACGTATACGATTACAATTACCAATCGACGCTAGCATTCAAATCAACATTTTGTATAGTTTTTTAAAATCAACTTCTTTAACATTTTGCATTTTTATGAATGATATTTGCTATTTGAAACTTCATGTTCATTCTAAAATGTCTCTTTAGCTGACGACACAGCTATGATTAATTATGGTAAAACGATTAATGATGTACATATGGTTTTACAAGAGGATTTTGATTTAAAGGGATCTAGTAACTTGGTTGACATGTGCAAAAGTGATAAATGGTTGATGCAATGTATATTGTTGTTATCTCATATGTCCACAGGCCAAGTAATGAGCGAAAATGCAAAGTGATATTCAGTAACTCACTGCACTCACTTTGTACACGGAAGAAAAACTCGCCTGGAGTTTTTCTTATCTGAATACTTCAATCATACATATCTTTGTAACGAAAGGGAAATTTGAAAAACCGAAACCTGTCCCGTGATTGTATTGTTAATACAAATACAACAAGGTATAAGGGAACCGCTAGAATAAAAAATTTATTTTAATATGTAAGTGGCTAGACCTTAATAATATGCATTTACAACCACAAAAGACAAAAGTCATGGCTTTCGGTCATAGAAAAAAATTGGTAAACGATGTTTTATTATTGAAGTATAAAAGTCTGCCTATAGAAAATGTACATACAATTAAATATTTGGGTGTTATTTTTTACTCTGGCATGACTTGGAGAAAACATGTTTGTAATATTGTGGGCAAAATGTATAGGGCAATAGGTTGTATTAGGAGAATCAAACAATATCTTTCACCATTAATACATATGAATTTGTATTTTGCTTTGATCCTACCACATGTTGATTATTGTTGTACATCTTGGGGAAGCTTTGCTAAAATCCACAAAGATAAGATACAAAAACTTCAGAATAAGTATGCACGCGTAATTTTAAACGCTGATTATTATACACCTCAGCGTTCCATGTTACTTACTCTTGGTTGGCAATCTGTGGAAGAGTGTATACAATATCAATATTGTGTATTAGTTTATAAAATACAACATAATCTTGTACCAACTTATTTAGAACCATTGATATGCAAGCGAAATGTAAATTATAAAACTCGTTACTCTGTAAAATGTCCCCTCTACTTAACACGCTTAAAGACTGAATATAAAAGACATTATTTTACATATTATGTTGGAGCTAACCTGTATAATACACTCCCTATAAGATGAGTGCAGTCGTGCACATCCCTATATACGTTTAAAAAACAATATAAAGCTTTATATTGATTTGAACTCTATTTCATAAGCAATATATTATGTATATACTTAACATGTTATATTATTATGCGTGTATATATTGAATGATATCTTGTATTCACTCTCCCCATCGTTCATGTTCGTTTTAAATTTTTATAATGTAATGTATATATGTTTATATATTTTGTTTTTCAACATGCAAGTTAAACTGCAGGGCGCCTTTGTAAAGCAGTTTTGCATAACTGAACATGCAGGCCTACCCTGCAGTATAAAATAAATAAAACAAATAAATAAATAAATAAAAAGACACAGGTATCGAAGATAATATAGCGCACCAGGTTCAAATCTAGCATGTACGCAATAAATACATGTTACATCATTCATGTCATATATCTAAATAGTAATACATGTTTGAGGTTTCATCTTGTTATGATATAAATGGTATATTGTCAGCTTTCTGTCCTTTCACTGTGCTTTGGAGAGGGAGGTTCGATACTTCGAAAGAGGGGTTAGGGAAGCAATCAGAGACGGGGCGATACAAGCTACCACTGGCGTACTGGTGGGGGCTGGGGGGGGGGGGGTGCTGCTCCCCCTCCCTAAGTCAAATTCAAACATGGCTTATTCATATGTCCCCCCAAATTGTTTGGCTCATTGCGCCACTGCAAGCTACCGAATGTATACGACCCGATGATCCACCGTTACGTCACGAAGGTCAAGTCGGATCACAACGCTGACGAAGGATGTAGATGACAGCCGAAAATTTCGGAAGTGTAACCTGCTAATTCATAATTGATATAGCTTTGCCATAAACGTAAACCTATTTAAAACAAATCTCTGACGTACAAATTCATATTTTGTTTAAGTATGTAATTAGTAATGTAAGGTTTCATCCATTATATGGCAATGTTCATGACAATTGTTCTTGTAAAATTATTTATACAGCTCATTTATATGCAAATCCGCGGTTGACTTACGTCACACATCGTGTGAAAGTACCAAAATGAAGCTCAATGGCTTGAGAAAATAGCATATTATTATTCGCAATCGGTATCTTCTTTCTAATGACTTCCAGTTACATGAATTAGATTAATTATGTGTTTTACCTATGCTACATCAGTCACGGCAAGTGACAGCGACGTTACCATTGAAGGTGCACCTGTAAAGTGTCAGATATTGCCCAAAATTACATTTGAGACTTCAATCCTATACCAAAATCATTGTAAGATATGTCCGAATGATGTGTGAAAGTTTCATTGAAAAAGAACACTGCTTTCCTGGTTAAAAAAGCGAAAATGTGTGTTAGCTTTTACAACGAATTACTGTCTAACGTGTATGAGGTTTATGACCGTTCATTAACGCTCTTGTGCTGAATGATTATCAATGATAGATATCGTCATACTAAAGGGGCATTAAAAAAAATCTAACCCTATTTTATTCTGCTCTTACCATAAACCAAACAACACGGTAGAAGAGCAATGAAGAAGCTCCAAGTAATTTTCGTGGAGTTAGACACTGTACTGGTTTCACTTTAAAGCGAACCAAAATAATAGCATTTCATATATGCTACTTCGTTTGTGACACCGAGAGCTTTAATTTGATATAAAAATCACAAAAAATGGCCCACTGATGAGGCAACACCAATCTCGGAAAGAGACGACACAAATTATTTTTTGCGGCGTCCCGTACTAACATGGAAACTGCCATGTTTACATTTTTGTGCAGACCCCCAGCAAAGATGTGACGTTTTTTTGGACTTCACAGCCAAAATTCCATTCATGATCATGTTGAAAGAAGAGACAATTTTGTCTTTGTTGAAACACAGGCCACACCAAAAAGTATATATATAAAAAGAGAAGATATTAACCAACGACCATTTGAGACGGGGAAGTGTGGAAATGTGACTAAATGTGGTTATTTAGCCAATATACCATAGCCTTTTGACAGAATTGTCAGAGGTTGCCATGGTAACAATGGTTTTGGCGTAAGCGTGAACGTGCACACATACTACTGTATATGATTCGTGCCAAGCATGTTCGATTTTCTCTAGCATGCCCCCAAAACAGATGCGAAGATGCCGAACTACGTACCAAACATTCCTTTTATTTGATTCGGAAAGGGGTGTCATTCCCCTTTGTCGTACAAAACAAAGGCTTGTACAGTGAATGAACTGTCTAGACACGTATTTCTATAGTTACAGTTTTAAGAAATGCAAGTTTGTCATTTACCCCACTATTTCACCTAAACAATTGAGCTGTAGTATCGAGATGGCATTGTTTCACTGTCTGAAGCCAATTTAGTTGCTTTTGCAGTGATTCATATCAGAATAATAAATGCTCGTGGTCTAGATTATGCCTCTCTAGGGCGGAAATAAATGCACAACTTTTTGTATCATTATTATCTATATATACCATGATATTTCTAAGTATAACTATTGAATTAAAAGTAGCAAAAATATTGCAATTATGGAGGATTGCGAACGCGTACGCGCTCGTTGATATCATTGAAGTCAAAGGTCGTATGAACACCCTCGTTCTGACTAGAAAATAAGTGTACTATCATGTTTAACATGTTTTCGAAGTAGAAACAAATAAAACACATTCTAAATAATTTGATTCAAAATGCTAAACTATAAGCAGTGCAATGTATTTTTGTTCGCTCCGATTTTTCATAAAAATACGTTATTAAACTAATAGTTAAAATGGCATTTGGCTAGACCAATCAACGTCAGTCCAGAAAAACGTCACGTTTCGGCGGCAAACAAAAATCATGGCGCCACTCAGAGCATCCATAAAGAGCCTGCAATAGCAAAACAGAAACTATGCCCACTATTCAAAAGAAATCATGGAAGGGGTGATTCAGGGATATTTGGGATGTGTGAAAATAGGTCTTACTACACCGTTTGCTTTGTGTTATGCGTTTTGGTTCGCTTTAACCGTAAAATGTGTTCGTTATGTTCCCGGAGAGGTGCTTTGGATTCGTATAACCATGATAACAGACACACGGTGCCTTCTTGCGAACTCCTTGCGCACTTTGCGAACTAAACACTGGCTCGGCGTTATATTCAATGCGCATAAACTAGCCAAGTAACGATTATTTGGACGCCCTCTAGATACTCGTGCATGTCAATCTTTAGCAAAGAGAGATGGAAGGACAACAATGTTTCCATACTGTGCTATAGTGAGATCATGAGACTAACCCAATACCCATACAGTGCCAGAGACTACAGAGCTGTTCTATAGTGAGATCATGAGACTAACCCATTACCCATACAGTGCCAAAGACTACAGAGATGTTCTATAGTGAGATCATGAGACTAACCCATTACCCACACAGTGCCAGAGACTACCGAGCTGTTGTATAGTGAGATCATGAGACTAAACCATTACCCATACAGTGCCAGAGACTACAGAGCTGTTCTATAGTGAGATCATGAGACTAACCCATTACCCATACAGTGCTAGAGACTACAGAGCTGTTATATAGTGAGATCATGAGACTAACCCAATACCCATACAGTGCCAGAGACTACATAGCTGTTCTAATAGTGAGATCATGAGACTAACCCATTACCCATACAGTGCCAGAGACTACAGAACTGTTATAATAGTGAGATCCTGAGACTAACCCAATACCCATACAGTGCCAGAGACTACATAGCTGTTCTATAGTGAGATCATGAGACTAACCCATTACCCATACAGTGCCATAGACTACAGAGCTGTTCTATAGTGAGATCATGAGACTAACCCATTACCCATACAGTGCCAGAGACTACAGAGCTGTTCTATAGTGAGATCATGAGACTAACCCATTACCCATACAGTGCCAGAGACTACAGAGATGTTCTATAGTGAGATCATGAGACTAACCCATTACCCATACAGTGCCAGAGACTACAGAGCTGTTCTATAGTGAGATCATGAGACTAACCCATTACCCATACAGTGCCAGAAACTACAGAGCTGTTATATAGTGAGATAATGAGACTAACCCATTACCCATACAGTGCCAGAGACTACAGAGCTGTTATACAGGGTGGCCCAAAAAAAACGGAACGGGGCACTTCCCAAAATAAAGTAACAAATGTATTATGTCCATCGGATAGGGTGTCTTTTCAAATGAAAAACGATACCAAGAACAGTCAATTTGGTTGTGTAGTTTTTGTTTTAGGGCGCTGGGAGTGACACCATGTCAGGTTCTCTTTTTTGTCAATGTTTACCGAGCCAGTGCTTGATACATCGCACGTACCGCCTTTCATACAGTTGAACCATGGGCCCTAATGAACAACGATACCAAGAAGATTGTTAGTGTGTACTCAGCCGTGTGCCGAGATAATGGACATGTTCGTTGAATGGTATAACGGGCAGGGAGTGCAATTTAACTGGCATTGACGAGGTAAAAATGTACAAAAATGGGCACCTGACATGGTCTCACACACAGCGTCTTAAAACAAAAACTACACAACCAAAATTACTGTTCTTGGTATCGTTGTTCATTGGAAAAGACACCCTATCCGATGGACATATATATGTTGGTACTTTATTTTGGGAAGTGCCCCGTTCCGGTTTTTTGGGGCCACCCTGTATAGTGAGATCATGAGACTAACCCAATACCCATACAGTGTCAGAGAATACAGAGCTGTTCTATAGTGAGATCATGAGACTAACCCATTACCCATACAGTGCCAGAGACTACAGAGCTGTTATATAGTGAGATCATGAGACTAACCCATTACCCATACAGTGCCAGAGAATACAGAGCTGTTCTACACCGTGTCCCAGAAAAAACGAAACCGGGTTTCATGGCAGAAATTTTATGTTATAATGAATAATTTCCTTGATGATATATATATGTTTGAAAAGCTATGTGTCTCTTCTTTTATTTGATATACAACTTATGGCACATAATTCACGCATGACTGAATTAGAACGATAGAAAGTGGTGTTACCAAAATTCAATTTGCGCGCAGAAATTGCAAGTTTGGGTGATGTTTTGGGGAGAGTTTTAAGAGTAGTAAACGTACTTATTTTGGAAAAGGACAGACACCGCATGAAAATTCATAATTTTATCTTTTATATGACACCTCATGATTAAAAAATAAAGTATATATGCCAGAGAACGAATACAATGAAAACATGCTTGATTCCAGCCCAAATGAGTAACTTTCCTGATATAGCCTGTTTCCTGATCCCCATGTTTGTGTAAATTCACTCATGCATCAAAGTCCATTGTCAGCTGCTAGTCAGGAAAGCTGAGCGACTTCTTACTCAACTTTCACTCATTCGGGCAGAAATCAGGCATGTTTTCATTGTACTCGTTCTCTGGCATAAATCATTTATTTTTTTAGCATGAGGTGTCATGTAAAAGATAAAAATATGAACTTTTATGTGGTGTTTGTCCTTTTTAAAAATAAGTACGTTTACAACTCCTAAAACTCACCCAAACTTCAAATTTATGCGTGCAAATAGAATATTGGTAACACCACTTTCCATTGTTCTAATTCAGTCATGCTTGAAGTATGTGCCATAAGTTGCACATCAAATGAAAGAAGAGACACAGAGCTTTCCAGGCATATATATATCATCAATTAAATTATTCATTATGACAGAAAATTTCTGCCATGAAACCCGGTTTCGTTTTTTCTGGGACACGGTGTATAGTGAGATCATGAGACTAACCCATTACCCATACAGTGCCAGAGCTGTTCTATAGTGAGATCATGAGACTAACCCATTACCCATACAGTGCCAGAGACTACAGAGCTGTTCTATAGTAAGATCATGATACTAACCCATTACCCATACAGTGCCAGAGACTACAGAGCTGTTCTATAGTAAGATCATGAGACTAACCCATTACCCATACAGTGCTAGAGACTACAGAGCTGTTCTATAGTGAGATCATGAGACTAACCCATTACCCATACAGTGCCAGAGACTACAGAGCTGTTCTATAGTGAGATCATTAGACTAACCCATTACCCATACAGTGCCAGAGACTACAGAGATGTTCTATAGTGAGACCATGAGACTAACCCATTACCCATACAGTGCTAGAGACTGCAGAGCTGTTCTATAGTGAGATCATGAGACTAACCCATTACCCATACAGTGCCAGAGACTACAGAGGCTGCATAAGTATTAATCCCACGCACGCAAGCACGCACAATGATCTTTAATCAGTGTGTTCAGGTATAACAATGTATACGACATGTAACTCCATTACGTGTTTACCCGTAATCAAGCGATCGTCCGAAGGTATGAAAGGTGAATTAGTCTATATTTGTTTCTCCTTGAATTAATTCACGACACACCACGTTCCCGCAGGCCATTGGTTAATTTAAAACATGTGACCCTATGTATGTGTACATTTCCTTAATCATTGTGTATTACAAGATATGCAGTATACGACTCGCTTCATGATACATTATGGATTTCTCCGTGATCAAGCGATCTCATTAAGATATGAACACAGTCTACATTGAATGTAGACTGTGTTCATATCTTAATGAGATAGCTTGACATAATTTATGTCTCTCCTTGAATTAATACACCAGGTTCCTGCAGGAAATATTGTTTAAAGCAAGCTAGCAGCTTTGTGATTACTATACAAAGCATGTACATGTATAGTGGTGCAACCGATTGATTAATACTGTTAAAAAGTTACCAACACAATGTAGATGACAACATTTGAACCTAACAGCCCCTAGATGCAGATTAGAAAACAAAAGTTCTATGCAAACTAAATAATTAAAACAAATATATAAGTGCAGAGCTGCTTAGTTCGCAGCAACATCCCACAGTCTGTGAACCTCATCTCGGTTCCGCAACGAATCGTGCCCGCTTCGATCCATCGTGACGCTGCTTTACGCGTGTTTTCCTTGTGCGGATGGATTTAAAGGGATAATAAAGTTTTCGTTTACAGGGCGCTTTAAGAAATAATTAATTTGTGAGATAATGTTCCCATTACTTAGAGTAATATTTGGAAGGGCACGTGATTTTAAAGATGAACTTTATTTTTTATCATAATCGGTTCAGAAAGAGCAGAAATATCAATAAATATATCCAATTGGAATCAATGTGGGTCCCACATTTATTCAACAATTTAATAACAAGTCTTAATAATGCCTACACTTTTTCGAAAATGTACCAAAGATTTTTTTAAATATAGTTGTATGATGATCTCTCAATTGAATCATTATTTTAGAAAAAACGTCACATTCACATTTTATTATAAAAAATTGTTGAAAGCAATATGTCTTTAGAGAGCGCCCTCTTGTGTTTTAACGGCTGCTTTTGAATATTAACACCATTTTTTAACTTAGCCGTTAGTAAGTTTGTCTAATATGTGCATAGTGGAATTACAACTTATAGTTTGTAATGATATGCATGGTGCAAGTTTTTGTTACTAACATTCCGTTCGACGGAAACTGTACTACACCTGTACTACCCCTTTAATCGTTTCCTTCGACTATCTAAATGTATCTATCTATATATCATCCAGACGTTAGACAAAGCCCTCCTCATGACATTTCCATTATCATCTGTCTCTAGCTATATTAGTTCATGCGACCGTTCCCATGTATGATGTTAGTTCGTCTCTTCAGCTTTTCCTCTGCCTTCATCTTCTTCTCTTTCCGTTCCTTGGTTGCCATTCTGTTCCTTCGACTAACTAATTTCAAATATTTGATGCTAAATTGATCAGTTCCAAGAAAAATATCAACTGTTATAGTCACAGATGAGTTATTATGATAACATATATCACAATACATAAAAGGTTTCCAAATACTTTGATAGCAGTCATGATATATACCATATCTTAGAAATAAAGGATGGTCTGAAACGTCTAAAACGGGTCAAGTTTACCGTATACATTACCGATAGCTAATTGTCTTAAAATTTCAAATCAAAACAATTATAGTTCTTGAAGTAATAACATACTAGATTTTCGTGTAGATAGTTGGTCTTCACTGGAGGTGATATAAAAACATTTTCTCGGAATTTCCATATGGATAAAGTTTGTTGAATAATGTTCAGCTTGAATTCTTATGTAGACTAAATTTTGAGAAATTGCGAACATGTTTTTTCTTGGAATTCTTCAATGGGAGAAGTGTTTGGGGAAAACGTTAAAGGAGAAAATCAAAGAAACCCCCTATATATGACGATATTCATATCTACAGAAAGCTTATAAGCCATATAATGAGCTTGAATGACATTCAAACAATATAACGCTTCCGTAAAAGCGAAATTAGGGTGAAAACATCACCCTATTTCCAGGGACAAATTCGCTCAATCGCTACACGAAACGGCCTTTAGCTGTGACGTAAGAACCGGGCTTGAAGCCCAGGCGGCTGCCGCGGTTGTGTAGGTAGTAAGCATAACATACCAGGCTGGAAAGACAAGCTTCAACTTATGTGCTATTTTTCCCTTACCAAGAATAAATTATAAAACAACATTGTTTGTAATTTGCTTCTCATTTATATTTTCATCATGAAATTCCAGCAAATGTATTGTTTGTGACAAAAAAAAGTTGAAAAAAGGTGAAAAAAGAAGGGGAAACTATACGACTGTGTCGTGCAGTAGGCCTGCACAGATTTGGGAGCAGGCGATTTTTTTACCAAACAGTAGTTTCACTTTGACATATCAGACGGAGAATTTACCACTTCCATTATGGAAACAAACAGTTAATAATAATTATGAATCAAATGAAATTTTTAAAAAAACAAAGAATAGTTATTACTTTAGTCGAAATATCATGGCTAGTTTCATGGTTTAGCATTGAAAAGTCGAGTGAATTGGATTCGCGATCTCCTGTGTTGTTACGATTCATCCGCGATTTCTCTGAACATTGGCAGCCGCATTACCTATACGGCTGATAGCGCTGGCGGATTTACATTTCCTGCGCGCGCATCAAAACAAACTCGAGTGCACGTGCTAGCTAGCTTGCACCGATCGATCCTGCGTGCGCTTGCATGTATTTCTCGATGGACGAAACTTTTACGAAACGAAACAAAACGGTGAGAAATACACTATTCTATGTAATTATACCAGTTATTGACATATTGAAATGGATAAGAAATATTATATATTGTTATAACAAAGGCAATTCTAGCTCGGAACATGATCCTACTAAAAAAAAATTTGTTTTGAAACAGCTATAATAGATTTGTTTTTCATACTATCTCCGTGTATATGAACAACAAGTCGGCAAAATGGTGAGTTGTAAACAGTTATTTTACGGAGATTGACACTTTTTCAATGCCAATAATGACATGAATATTGACATTAGGATATGTTTCAGGACATGAGAGGACAACTGTGTGTCAGATATTGATTATTCAGGCAATATTCAATCGTTTTGAGAGAGTAGAACTGCGTCCACTCTATCAACATTTGCGTGTAGATCGCCGTTCGAGCTAGAGCTGTTGAGCGCAAAGCCCGGCTCTTACGTCACGCACATAGCCACTTTGCTGTGCCGATTTCATGGTAAAGGGGAGGGTCAATTCACTAAAATTTTATTTTCATAAAACATGAAACTGAACACTTTCATGACATGTTAACTGCACAAATTGCTTTAATAACTCATTCTATCATAAAATAAACCATAATAACTTGATTCTATTCCCTTTGAATTTCTCCTTTAATAATCTGACGAAATCTAAACTACTGCACTTAGTTGGACAATAAACCATCCCGCACTACAAAGTTATGCCTTTGAATATGATTTACGAGTCAAAGCATATCTATGATGATCCGCAATCACGCGAGTGTATATGCAATCAGTGTATACAGTAATTACGACAGTTTGGAGTACAGTGGCGTAGTCGGAATGGAAAAAGTGATCACAGAGGGGCGCCAGGATGATTTGGCCGACACAGTAGCATTAAAGGGATCTAGTAACTTTGTTGACATGTGCAAAAAGTGATGAGTGGTTGATACAATGTATATTGTTGCTATCTGATATGTCTATTGGGTGTTGTGTGAACATTTCAAGTTATAAAATGGACGTTATATGGCCGAGTAATGAGCAGAAAAGCAAAGTGATATTCACTAACTCATTGCACTCACTTTGTACACGGTTTTCGCGGTCCAGTGGATAATTTAACATCTGAACACTTCAATCGTAAATATCTTTTAAACGAAAGGGAAATTTGAAAACCCGAAACCTGTCCCATGCTTTTATTGTTAATACAAATACAACAACGTTTGAGGGAAGCGCTAGAAATCCAATTGGATTTTGAGGATTTGGACAATGTTACTAAGTCCCTTTAAGGGTTGAGGTATTGCAATACTTAGATTAAAAAGGTCAAATTATTTAATCACAGAAGTGGGGCAGTGAAGGGGGAATACTTCCCACGTAAGAGGGGTGGGGGCAATATCCCGGGTCCTCTCTGTCTCCCTCTTAGGCTTTGTCACTGTTTGACAAATGCATGTCAATAATTGAACTTTGCTGAATGATATGATTTTGTCAGAACTGATATGCACGCACGCATAACAATTGACATTTTCGAAAAGCAAGAGTCTGTTGATCATCGTGTGAAATGTATTGCCATTAAATGATAATATAGTTTCAATCCTGCCAGGGGAGTACCTGTAAACAGAACATCAAATGTTTAATAGTTGGTCACAGATAAAAAGAATTGTGGAACTCATTCTTCTTTGCAAATTACTTTCTTGACAAGAATATAGTTTGATTCCATTACTGTCACAATCGTTTGGCTTACACTCCTATTTGAAAATGCGTGCAACAGATCGTTGATGGCAACAGAAATTGGAGATCATAATAGATTGTATCGTTATACTAATTAGTTATGGTATTCAATTTTGTTGCGGGTCTCGTAGTAGGATTCTCGCCGCGGGTGCAGAAGGTCCCACACGAGCCCCCAACCGTTACGTCCAGACCAACAAACCTATCGGCGCGAACTCGTTCCCTGGGAAATGAACACTCACATCCAGACCCATAGGCGTACCCAGGGGGGGGGGGGGGGGGGTGGGGGGTTGGGGGCTCAAATTAAGTGTCAAATTAACTCGGCGCGAAGCACTAGCGTTGTAGGTCCTAATACGGGACTGTACATAGTGCAGTGTGCGGTAATACGGGACTGTAGTGCAGTCACTGTGTGCGGTAATACTATACAGTAGTACGTGTATATTATGTATCGCAACCATAGAATTATGACTCCAACACTGCCGTTGACGCAACTCGCAAGCCCCATTCGCATTCGTTCGCCTTTCGTTCACAGTCGCGCTAACACACGGAGAGACTGGTCCATGAGGCGCATATATCACTGATTTTTTGCGGAATGGAAGGAAAAATCATAATCTTAATCCACCCGGTAGTTGGATCACATATTGGAGAGTAAATTGCTGGTAAGTACCGTATCATATGTATAGTTTTAAGCACAATTAGCGTGCACACAAATATTTGGTTTCAGTCTTTTATTAGGAGAACATAGAACGCTAGTGCCTCGCACTAGCGGTTCTAAAAAGTGATACCCGGGCGTCAACCACTTTTATATGATATTTTGAAAGCAAATTTCACAACAATTAGAGCATTTGAATGGAAATTATTATTATTTCCCATGTTTTTTTCGATGATCTTTCATATGGAATTGAAATCAACCAAATCCGTTACAATCGATGTTGGGGGGGGGGGGGGCACTTTGGAAATTACCAAAACTCAACTTGGCCTTTAATAATTGCAGGCTGTGTTTAGCTGACAACTTGAAACGTTTGTGTAAGACTTACACTTGTAAAAGTGGTTCGTCGTTTCGTGATTACAACAGTTTGCAGTGCTATGGTCATAATGCCAAAATATGTTGTTGTTTATTCATGTGTGTAAAATGGTAAACATGATAATCATGACGCTGCATCTGGAGTACTCATGAAGTGGAAGAGCACACATGAATACACATAGTGGGGGCTCTTATGTCATGGGGTGTGCACTTCCGGAAGAAAGTGTGAATTTTGGCACACAGATAGTTTAGACCTTCCTCTTCAAGAAATTTGATGGAAGCAATTTTGCACTGCCCATTCTTGGCCGCCATCTTGAATTTCAAAATGGCCGCCATCTGGCACCTGTTTTCATCAATATCTTAGCAACTAAAACAGCTAGAGAGTTATTTTCAGTGGCTATACCCACATAATGGGGGCCAACGAATCACCTGAATCGAATATCAAGACTTCAAATGGCAGCCATCTTGAATTTCAAAATGGCCACCATCTGGCACCTGTTTTCATCAATATCTCAGCAACTAAAACAGCTAGAAAGTTATTTTCAGTGGCTATACCCACATAATGGGGGCCAACGAATCACCTGAATCGAATATCAAGACTTCAAATGGCAGCCATCTTGAATTTCAAAATGGCCGCCATCTGGCACCTGTTTTCATCAATATCTCAGCAACTAAAACAGCTAGAGAGTTATTTTCAGTGGCTATACCCACATAATGGGGGCCAACGAATCACCTGAATCGAATATGAAGACTCCAAATGGCAGCCACCTTGAATTTCAAAATGGCCGCCATCTGGCACCTGTTTTCATCAATGTTAGCAGCTAAAACAGCTAGAGATATATTTTCAGCGGCTTTACCCATAATGGGGGCCAACGAATCACCTGAATCACATATCAAGACTTCAAATGGCAGCCATCTTGAATTTCAAGATGGCCACCATGGGAAGCCTACATCCCAGGTCGAAAAAACAGTTGAAACCAGTTGAAACCAGTTGGAAATTCAACTGGTTTTTACTGGTTTTAACTGGCATCAAGCGGTAGCAGTTTACATTCCCGGTTCCCAGTAAAGATAAATGGATAGATGGAGCAGTCCAGTTAAAACCAATTAAAAATACCAGTTGGAACCAACTACTTTAACTGGTCTTCTTACTGGTAAGCCTTACTGGATTCTTACTCGATTCCAATTGATTCCAGTTGATTCCAGTGTACCAATTTCCATATTGAAACCAGTTGGCCAACTGGTGGTATCAACTGGTACCAGTTGGCAACTAATTTGCAACTGTTTTTTCGACCTGGGATTTAACTCAGAAACTAAAGCAATTACGGAGTTCATTTCAACTGATATGCCTATCTGTTTGTGGTCAACTTGTAACAATTTACCAATAGATGGAAGCAATTATGCACTTCCCATTTTAACAGACTCAATCTCTCAATGTGGCCTGTTTTGAGACACTCCAGAGGAACGAATTAGGCGTCGGTGTTCCAAATATCTGGTCTTGGTCTTGGGAGATCGCTCCGTTTATTTCACTTATGATTCATTGCATAGGACTGTTGTTTGGTTCCTTGCAGCCAAATGGCTATAGTAGTCCACCCTGTGCATGGAATTACAATGTTTATAACCTGACTTAGTAAATACAGTACATGAGCTGCCATGTAATATTTTTGGATATTACATGGCACTGTTACATGGCAATTCAGATGATAAAACTGTTGTTAACTTTGCTGTCGGGAAAATCATGGAATGTTCCCCTCGGGATTTTAAATGCTATTTCGTGAAGAAAATAAGTCCCTCGACTACGTCTCGGGAATTATTTGCTCTTCCCTCAATAGCATTTAAAATCCCTTGGGAGTGGAACATTCCGTGCTTTTCCCTCCACCACCAGTTAACAACTGTATAATATACTACGCCCCACAATTATTTTTGATGCTGTCTTTAGGCGGTACTAAGATTTGGTGTTTTGTTCTTGCCGGCTTTAGATACACCCTAATTTCCGATTAAATTGAATTCAGTTGATTGCATCTGAGACTTCTAATATCAGGTCGGATGAGTGCCATTTTGAGAATTGCGTGTTCCTCTCAGTAGGGTGATCCTTCTGTAGCCTTTTAAGCCCAAACATACCTGCAACACACATAAGAGAGACTAGTAATAATGTTATCATCTGGACAGCCAAGGGATTGGTGATTACAATAATGGAACAAAGTAACAGTCACTCCTAATGTTTGTTAAAATAGGTAATTAGAGGTGAAATGAGACATTGGACAGTGTGATCGAGTTGCTTTCCTATAAATCTTAACATTCAGGCTACAATCAAGTTTGATCACTATCATGACTTACATGACTTATGAAAGTGTCAAGGAACACTAAACAACTTATCCTTCCCTTCGTTAGGGAACTAAAAGTGTACTCCTGCACACATTGTTTCTTGAGTTTGGGAAGAGTGTCATCCATGTAACAATATCACCAAATTTGTGGTTTTGGTGCATTGTCAATGTCTATTTTTTCAAGTGTTTTATTTACAAATTTCATAGGATGGGAGTAAGAGGGAATATTATTGCTGCTTCATGAATTTGTTGGTAAAAGAGCCATTGTAGCCAATGTATGTGGACCCTGTATGTGTACATGTTCTTGCAGGGGTTAGAAACCTGGCTCACAGACAAACTGGTCCAGACCTATCCTATCTCCTCTTGCGTAACAGACATGTCACCACGTAGCCAACTCTCGATTAAGCGTAGAAGATATCGAGAGTGGACACGTGGAAGACGAGAGCTTCGATCATTATGACGTGACTTTACGTACATTACCTACTTTACTTCCCATATACTAGTCAACGATTGAGGACACAATTATCTAGAGTATATATAGGACCAGCATGTCTGAATTATATTGTCCAACTCCTGGAAGAATGACTATGCTGCGCAAACCGATAATTTGACTATATACAGTGACACTTTTAGTGAGCAGATTCATATAGCGGCATGACACTCAACACCAAATTCAATAAATAATTCGCGCAGGAGTTAATTAATTACTTGAACTCCATTTATTCGGACTTAGCGTTCCCCATCGAGGAGAAGGAGGTCATGTGGGCACTTAATTATGGTAGCTGGGAAGATTTATCGGGGAGAAATTCACACAGTTGGTTTATATAATATTTTCACCCCAGTCACCCCTGTGAACATTAGGAGTGATCCATACTTTGTTCATACCGATCCATATCAATCCATTGACACTCTCCACTTGTGGCTAATCTAATTGGGCTCTTAAAATGGGCCAAAGCCAACTAGCATATCTTTCTACTCTACATCAAGGGTGCCTCAAAAGCTCTTTGAAGGAATTTGGCATCAAAGTGTATTACAAGCCGTCAAGAACATTACACCAAATCTAAGCAGCTCATAACGACACGACTGAGAAAAGGAGCATAAATGGATGGTGTATATATGATTCCTTAGCACAGACAAACTACAAAAGGATGTTTGCAAGGAATCACAAAAAGGAGATACGGAGCTGTCTCTCAAAACTCTATTCGTGGAACACTGAAGCAAGAATTCAATTTAATTAAATTGCTTCCAACCACTGTGGGTGCATCTGACTTAGGTCTTTCAAATGTACTCCATGTTATTTATTGCGAACACCAGACTGCATACCCACAGTAATGTACTCTGTTGCTTTGTTGGTCTCGCAGATTTTAATCAAATCGATATAGACTTATCACGGCGGCCATATCGAACTTCAAGATGGCCAAACAATTTCAAGTCTTTTAAGTCATGTTGACCCCCAAAATGTGTTTAAAGCCACTAAAAAGAACTCACCAGCCATTTTAGTTTCTGAAATACAGGCAAAATAGGTTCCAGATGTCAGCCATAATGAAATTCACGATGGCGGCCAAAATGGGTCTTGCTCAGTTGCTTTCAACCATCTTGAAATTCAAGATGGCTGCCATTTGACGCCTTTAAGGTAGATTCAGGTGATTCGTTGGACCCACATAAGTGGGTATAGCCGCTAAAATAATGCTTTAGCTGTTTTAGTTTCTGAGATAAACGAGATATATGGGAAGTGCATAATTGCTTCCAACCATCTATTTGTTACAAGTTGACCACAGACATATAGGCATATAAGTTGAAATGAACTCCGTAATTGCTTTAGTTTCTGAGATGGAGTTAAATATAGACTTCCCATGGCGGCCATCTTGAAATTCAAGATGGCTGCCATTTGAAGTCTTGATATTTGATTCAGGTGATTCGTTGGCCCCCATTATGTGGGTATAGCCACTGAAAATAACTCACTAGCTGTTTTAGTTGCTGAGATATTGATGAAAACAGGTGCCAGATGGCGGCCATTTTGAAATTCAAGATGGCTGCCATTTGAAGTCTTGATATCCAATTCAGGTGATTCGTTGGCCCCCATTATGTGGGTATAGCCACTGAAAATAACTCTCTAGCTGTTTTAGTTGCTGAGATATTGATGAAAACATGTGCCAGATGGCGGCCATTTTGAAATTCAAGATGGCGGCCAAGAATCGGCCGTGCAAAATTGCTTCCATCAAATTTCTTGAAGAGGAAGGTCTAAACTATCTGTGTGCCAACATTCACGCTTTCTTCCGGAAGTGCACACTTCGTCCCATATATTGACTTAAGAGCCCCCACTAACAATGACTGTACAAAATGTTTACAAATAAAAAATACGGCTGCCACTGCTGCTGCCCCCCCCCCCCCCCCCCCCCTCCTTTACCTTTGGCCGTCCTTAATTGTCGCCACCCGCTTCCTTCGTTTGACCCTTTCACCCGGCTCGTTCGTAACAAACATCCGGATCAATACCGCCTCAGTGAAAACAAAAGCTTTCAAGTGAAATCAGATGACGGCTAAACTACCCCTCCCCCTTTCTTCCGGCACTCCTTCTTGGTTTTATCCTTTCACAACCTTCGCATTGACCCTTCCGCACCGGACCGCTCGTCACAAACACACGGATCAATACCGCGCCCTGTCATCACGTGATTAGCGGCGACTTTATTCAGGGACCTTATCCATCTGTATCTATTTCCATCACCCTCCCCTCATTTGTAATATCTCGTGAAATCAAAACATCACGCTCTATTAAACCAGATACATCATGGGTGTAGGTTTTCGTCGGAGGGGTTGATGTCTGTTGCCCGAATACCATCCTTTACGCCCGACAAGCCCTCCCATAACGCGATTAGTGACGATTTACATGGACCTTATCCATCTGTATCTCTTTCCATCAGCTTCACTTCATATTTCCTCTCCCCGCGAAATCAAAACATCACGGTCTATTAAACCAGATAATACGCGTACGTGCATATTCGAGTCGGAGGGGGGTGGACAGATGTCCGGATGTCATCACTTTTTTAACCAACAAGCAAGCGAAAAAGAAAAGATCTTAATCACATTGCGGAAAGAAATAAGATGTGTATTCCCCCATGCCAAAGATGACATGGATATGCCATAACTTGATATGGTTTTATCCATTAAAGGGATCTAGTAACTTGTTGACAAGTGCCAAAAGTAATGATTGATTATATAATAAATTGTGTATTGGTGTGATCTGATAAAATATTATGTCCCCAAAGTAGTGTGTGAACATTTCACGTTAATTGGATGGGGTTTTTTGCCAAAAAATGGGCAAAAATGCTTCAATAACTCATTGCACTTACTGTGTACACAGCTTAAATTATCCCATAGACAGTTTAACATCTGAACACTTCAATCGTAAATATCTTTTGAATGAAATGGAAATGTTAAAAAACAAAATAATGCTAATATGAATATGACAAGTTATGTGAGAACCCCTAGTGTTACAAGTAAGCGAAATGAGGATTCGGACAATGTTACTGAGTCCCTTTAATAATAGTTTACTTTGTTTTGTCAAAAGTTACATAATTGTTTCCGAGTTTGAAGTATCTTTATCTCGAATGAAAATATTTTAAAAACTATTGATTTATGCAGACTCCTGCCACCGCAGCCCTTCCCCTCCTCATACGCATTTGAGACACGGTGTAAAAGTCAGGTCGAACCACATTATGAGCAAGGGGCCTTAATTGTTTCACATGAATGGTGGAGAAGTGTTCTGGTCAAGTGGTCAGAGCTATGCTCTTCGCACAATTCAGCCCCGGGTTCGAAACCTCAGGTGCGTCTCTCGAATGGTGATCATAAAAGGTGGTCCCAGACGTACATAATCATAATTATGAACGCGTCTGTAATGACAAAGTACCCAACCGGCCAATCAGGGCAACCTGTCTCAAAGGTTGAACAGGGAAGGTGAGGAGGAGCACATAACAGAAGGGAGGGGGATATCCACGAAGTAAAGTGTCGGGGTCGAACGCCCTAGCCTAAGTATGTTATTGATGATCATCTGAAATCAGGCCGTCGTAGGGCTTTCCGGTTAATTATAGCAACACGGTTTAATCGGATGAAGCTTCGCCATAATTATTATCACATGTTTGAGCTAGAAAACATAGAAATGGGAACACACAGTGGCGTGGCCAGGACAACCCAACCTGGTGATAACTTGGGTGGGGTGGGAATAAGGATTCGCACTAAGGGGTATATAGAGTGTACCCCTGATATACAATAGCTGCATGCTACGTATTTATTTATGTTTGTATTATATAACACAAGGGGTTAGTCACGTGTAATGAGGGGACACTAATGGCCCATATAGTGCCCCCCCCCCCCCCCCCCAGCACATACGTTTGAAATCGATATTGACTAAAACTAAGCCAAGGTCAAAATGTACCCCATATTAAATAGGCTATCCACTTTCTTCATTAACCCAGAAATGTATCCTCATTATGTGTTGATCTACATGTGTAAATCATCGATATGGGAATATACTGATAGTGTAACTACGTACAAAATGATCGACAATAAACCAATGTCAGAATGCATCCCCGTACACGGATATCCATCTTCGTCACTAACCAACACAAAGGGAAGTTCGTCTATGTTGATAATTATACATATTACATTACATGTACTGCGAAATTATGAAAAATAAGCCAAGGTCAGAATGTGCTTCTTAATTGTTTATTAACCAACAAACTTCATCAGTATTTAAACAGAATTATATGCCACATCTCTGGTGCACGGATATGTATGCAGATTTTGATTAATATAACGTGAATGGTGCTTATATATTTGTACTTGTAATCTAATCAATATAATATACATGTACATATGCCACACATTCAGACTTGAAACATCTTGCTCCATGAAAGGTGTACTAAGTAAAATCTAAAATAATTAATGAATTAACATTATTTCCTCGGACGCATTTTGATCACGGTATTGTTTTCATTGTCCTTTGGTGTAATGTATGTTTACATTGTGTATCTTGAACTTTTAATAATTTAAGTTCTTAAAGGGGACCACCAGGCAAAGAACAACACATTATTATATGTTTTGGTACCCTTTTGTGATATCAAATAGATACCCAACATTTTGCAAAGGGTTGCGTAATTCATAAACAAAGCAATTAATTTCCACCACTTACGGAACCACTACTATTTCCTGGTTCCATACGGGCCAACCATTTGCGAGTGCGCCAATGCTATTCACGCGTACGTTTGTAGACAATAGATTCCCGGGCGCGTCTTTTTTTTCCCGTAACGTTAATGCGTCGCTTTTCCTCAAAAACTCGTAAAAGCGCGCTGGTAAGCCAAGACTAGCCCCCGCTGCTATTATGCATCAAAATCTGCGGCTCTGCGACATCGAACTATACTCCGCAAAAAAAGAAACTGGACACTTGTATGACACCAAATATTTCGTATTCATTAACGATGAAATATATGATATTGTATATCAAATTAAAGATAAAATTACACTCTACAATATTTGCATGACATCCAGATGAAATCATTCATGCATGACTTGTCACGGTCAATTAACCACACCAAGGTCTGTTTTCAAAAATAGCAAAAATGGAACATCCACTCAACCATATAAATGTTGATAAGCATTAAAACGTTATATTCATGAGATGGCATAATTTTTCATTACAAATGTGATCTTTTCTATCTTCATCTCAATAAAAAGTATAAATGAAGACAAATTGTGAACATTATAGGTGTTATTTTCATCCAATAGTAACACAATGGGGAATTCCATGGCAAAGCTTTATTAGTCAAAACCACAGTTTGTGCCCTTATTTCAGCATGAAAATGGTATAAATTATTTTCAAGAATTATACCGTAGTCCACAGATCTTCAAAAGTTGAAGTCACCCTTGGTCAAACAGTTGAGCAGTCTTTAACATTACATTTATCTAGGTAAATATGGTTAAAATTGCAGGGGACACATGAAATAGGCGAGCTTCATGCTTGTATAACAGACCAGTATGATAATGCTCTCATAACCTGGCCCTGTTTTATTGACAAATTTGTATTTCCAGAGTTTGTTCATAACAATAAAGTTGAATAATGTCATAATTTACTTGCCCTGCTCATCTTCTTTTAAGTGAAACGCTTACTATCATTTCAGCGAATGGTGTGGTCCTCCATTGTTTTGCTATTTTTGAAAACAGACCTTGCTAGTGTTAATTGACCATGGCATTTCATGCATGAACGATTACACCTTTAAACTATACCCTGCATGTAGAGGACTAAATTCCCTTTAATTTGATATATGATCATGTACACTTTATCGTAGATTAATATGAAATATTTCAACTTATACAAGTGTCCAGTTTCTTTATTTGCGGAGTATAGATAAGACAAGTCCAAGGGCAAGGGTGACCATTATTTAATTAGTGTCCGATCTCGATGCGGACTACGACCACGACAATGAGACTAGGAACATTATGATTCATCTAGGCGTATAACTATCACACTCACAGTCATCATGGTGTGTGAAGCCACGATTTTATTAAGAAAATAGCTAGGCTTGCGTGTAAATCAACACCGCGAGCTAGTCTTGGCTTTCCAGCGCGCTTTCACGAGTTGCGACGCATTAACGTTACGGGGAAAAAAGACGCTTCCCGGGCGATTCGTTCGCTCTGCACACATTAGTCTTCGCAATTCAGACCGCATGAATGCATGCTTTAGAATGGTGATGCGTTTTCCAATTATATATTTTTTCTGGAAACATATTTTTGTGAACTTGCTGATGGAATGGAATACTTGAGATGTTACCTTTCTTTAATAAGAATATTATTTTTGGGTGGTGGTACCCTTTAAAGTGGGGGTCTGTGTGAGTTAAATTTGTAGAACTAGTAATAATACGCATTGCCCTTTTTTGTAACAAGAATACTCTATTTAAGTGAGTGAGAACGCAGCTTCCCCAAACAATATTACTTTAATCTACTTAACGCACCAATGACTTGAGATATTTTACAGGCTATTGCATTTCATGTTCTTTCCAATTTAATGTATCGTCTAACATGTTCTGTCCAATGATTAGGTTTGGGCATCTGGGAGCGTAAGAGCGTGGTCCGGCATTGATGCACTGAGCCGGGTCACTCGCCGTCTTTCTAGGAGCATGCCTTGGAGATCTGTTGGGCTGTGTTGCAAGTGCAGTTTATACAAAACTGACGCTGACCATGACACCCAGAACTATGTTAAGCCTATTATGAGGGAGGTATGCGTGCTTCCATCAAAACTATTTCAACTCATTTTCACAGTTTTTTGTTTCGCCTTTGAGGGCCTGTGGAGTGTTAAAATATAGTGAAACTATATATAAGTATATATTTTATGAAAGCCCTATTAATACCCTTAAAGATGATACCGATACAAGCAATATCGTAATAAATAGGGAGACACAGCAAAGGATAGAAGTGCTCAAAGTCTGAAAATGACCAATTTATTGTACATCGTTCAAAAATCTGCCCCGTGTGTGTGCTTGTGCGTGAGTATGTGTGTGTGTGTGCGTGTGTGTGTGTGTGTGTGTGTGTGTGTGTGTGTGTGTGTGTGTGTGTGTGCCTGTGTGTGTTTGTGGGTGTAAAGTTATACGTCTAAATTATTCCCAGCGACTTAAAGGGACTTAGTAACATTGTCCAAATCCTCCAAATCCAATTGAAATTCTAGCGGTTTTGTCGTACCTTGTTGTGTTTGTATTAACCAAAAAAACATGGGATAGGTTTTGGGTTTTCGAATTTCCCTATCGTTAAAAAGATATTCACGATTGAAGTGTTCAGATGTTTCACTATCCACTGGATCGTCGAAACCGTGTACACAGTCAGTGCAATGAGTTAGTGAACATCACTTTGCATTTTTGCTCATTACTCGGCCATATAACGTATATTTAACTTGAAATGTTCACACAATACCCAGTGGACATATCAGATAACAACAATATACATTGAATCAACCATTCATCACTTTTTGCACATGTCAACAAAGTTACTAGATCCCTTTAAATGGCACTGAACAAAACAGTATCTTCGCGTCTTTTGTGGTCCTCGTTTTACTCTTATTTATCAGACCTTTATAGCTTGATCTTCAGCTTGTCCTCCATTGGCTTCTCATCCTATAGTGCTTTATACATTAACCACTGCCCTATATATAATGGATAAGTAGAATGCCTTAATTTACTTCTGATTGGGAAGGCCCTTAAGCTGTCATTCAATGTCAAGACTCATCAACAAATACATCCATTAAAATGGAGCGCTTAATGGAGTATGAAAGATGATTATAAAGTGAGTCAGTTTCCTTATATTGTTCAAACGAATTCATCCCTATATATCCTTGACTTTGTTCCACCTCCGCGGAGAATTGGAATCGTGTGTAGAACCCACTCAAGGGGACATCACTCCCTGTCCTAACTGTGATCAGCTGTGAAGACGAAACGTTAAAAAATTTGTAGGAAATTTGCCGACGGGTGGTTTCAAGAACTTTCCATCTATTATTATTATTTTTTTTTTAGTTCTAGACATTAATTAAACATTCAACCTACCTTGCTTGCTATTTAAATTGTTGCAAAAGAATGATAACTTAGCTCAAATTGATGATGATGATGATGATGACTATTATTTCCTTCGTCTTTGTTCGCTGCATGCAATGTCAGGTGACCGAAAACTCGTCGGCAATGCATAGCGCATGCGCGGGGCGATCGGTTGATCGGGTACAGGGGGTGCATTGCCGACAAGTTTTTGATCACCTGATATTGCTTGCAGCGAACAAATTCGGATACCATTTTCGTCACTTCTGTAATCTTGCCAGTTTTATAGTAAATTTCAGGATAAATCAAACGAATGGAGCATCAGACTTTTTTCAATTTGGATCATTGATGTCCGTGCATAACATAATTCGTAAGTATGAACCGAGATATGTTATTTAAAGTATGATATATATATTTTTTTTATAAGTGTGTTTGCCGTTAAAGCCTATCAAGTGTTACCATCACGGTATACACACCTCAGTATGCCAGGCGCCGTACTACGTACGGCGCCTGGTTAGGTTATCCCTGTCCCAACCTAACCCATGCAACGCCCCCTTTGGAGGTTATTACCACTGTACTACCCAATGCCAATACAATATAAATACTAAAAACAAGAGAAGAAGAACAAAAAAAATTTAAAAAAATAAAAGACGCTTTACTATTTATCATAATAACACTGGCTTTAGCCGACCTGCCATGACAAAACGCATCAAGCATGTCAAGGAATACACCTGTACCGTGCAAGGTACACGTGTACAACACTGGGTTTACACATCAGCTGAAGGATACACGTCCCGCGGTTGGAAATCGATCGAACTCTCAACCCTCGTATTGAAGGACGAAGGGCCGAAACAATATTCCAGGGCACTCACACAAATAATTATCACACATATCACCTTCCTGCTTTTTGCGACACACTTCCCACTGTTTGCCCCCCCCCCCCCCCCCTTCCTGGGTCGGTACTAGCTCCGCCGCTGAATCTTGTTCTCAACTGATTGATACTGAACGTGGTATACTTTTGAAATAAGAACTGGATTTGCTTTTCCGTCTCTAATCAAGCATAATAGTGACTATGTGGGTGTACTTTAAACAGCATATTAAACGTCACCATCAACCTTTTAACGGATTATTTTCAGAAATGTTGACGGCGTTTTCTCCTTGCATCTGTCTTCTACCAAATTTAGATACAATAAATTTGCGCTAATTGAGATATTCCCAGAATAAAGCACACATGGACCTTTATGTGTCTAGATTTAAAGGGATATATCAACTTTGTTGACAAGTGCATGTCCTCCCTCCCCCGGTGTCAAATGACCCAGACCACGCTTCCACTTCCTTGGCAGTTTCATTCGGCGTTGATATCACTTCAAAAACTATTCTTCTCTGACAGGACCTCTGTGACTGCCTAAATTTCCCAGTATAAAATAAGCTTATAAATAAGTTTATAAATAAGTTCATAGAATCCTTAGACTTTGATGTATTTACTACAATGTATTTATGAATAGGATTATAATCATATGACCACTAGGAACCATTATTGTAGATGTGCCATATATTTGTTTACGCCCGCGACCATAACATCAGTCCCACTATTCCCAAGTCTAAAAAATGAGTCGGGGAGCGACATAAGCCCGGCGCAGACAGAGCCGACTCGACCCGATCCTACTGGTTTTCAGTCAGGCTAGAGTCAGTTTCGCTTAGTCGGAGCCGTTCCAACATGTTGAATCGGCCTCGAATGACCTCCGACCTCCGACTGGCACTTGACTGGACAAACCGGAGTCCTGAGGCAGAGCATACTGAGTTAATCAGGCTGAGAACCAGTCGGATCGAGTCGAGTCGGCTCTGTCTGCGCCGGGCATAACAGGTAAGGAATTGTCGAAACAACTTAAGTCCGGCGCAGACAGAGCCGACTCGACCCGATCCGACTGGTTTCAATCAGGCTAGAGTTGGGCCCGGTCAGTCGGAGCAGATTTACCTTGTTGAATCGGCCCCAACTGGCATCCGACTGTCTCTCGACTGGCAAAATGTGTGTCGCGAGGCACTGAAAACTTAGTCGATTGGAATGACAACCAGTCGAGTCGGCTCTGTCTGCGCCGGGCTTAAGATAACATATGTGAAAAATGTGTTACTATCTACTGAAGATCGTTGATCACACACACACACACACACACACACACACAATCGCAAACACGCAAACACGCACACACACGCTCACACGCACACACGCACACACGCACACACGCACACACGCACACACGCACACACGCACACACGCACACACGCACGCACGCACGCACACACGCACACACGCACACACACACACACACACACACACACACACACACGCACACACACACACACACACACACACACACACACACACACATACACACTTCCTCTACCCTCCCTCTCTTTCTCTAGATTTCACTCCTTCTCTTTATTTCTCTATTTCTCTATTACCATAAAACTTTCATTATTGTCACAGTGTATAACTTTCTCCTTCAAAACAGAGAACATCGGACTGAGAGGGAAGTCCCAGTTCATTTCGCTCGGAAATAAATACCGCCATGCCCTCCATCATATCTCATATGGTTATATCAAACATGTTAAAGTCATGGGAAATTAGGTAAAGATTCGATCAACGTTCGGTGCTCGAATTCCGTAAAATGAGCACGTCGTCTTGAATTCTAGAACCACGCACCCACTCCATTCCTCAGCCATGTTTCCTGTTTTGTCGTCACACTTGTCACGACTTTCAGAGAAAGGAAATTCTTTTTCGAGAGATAGATGATTATATGATACTGGATGTAATGAAAAATACTTCTGGAACTGGAACATGCATGGACATGTATCATTTTAATGGGACTGACTTGTGGGTAATTTCCTTTTGATACACAGCGCCCCCCCCCCCCCCCCCCTATGCAGAACAAGCAGACAATTCTTAGCGTCTTTCACATCAGTCTCGTTGGTTTGTCTAGAAAATATGACCCAATGTGTAAAATGTCAAGGTTTAAAAACATCACAAGTCATTTATTTCCCCAGTGAACGTAATTGTGCATGCAAAGTGAAGTTAAACCATGATATAATCGTGCTGATGATCGTACACTCCTTGAAAGTGGCAATGTACTCAATTTTCAATAATTCTAGAATGTCTTGCGTATGTGTGTTACTTGTATAAAACAACCACAAGCTTGTATATTTGTTGGTTATGTTGAATTTAATAACATTTTATTTGTCAATAATCATTCTAGGGGTCATTGTACAAACGAATCTTAAATGGGACAACATATTTTAAAGAAACAATGTTAAAGTGCACTAGAACATTAAACATATTACGTAGATTGAAGTCATTTATTTTTCCTCGGAAAGACTTCTTAACTTTAATGGTGTACCAGTACTGTGTACCCGTTTTTAATGGCAACATTACTCAAGAACAAATTACTCAATTACCTCTAGACTATCAAAATGAAATCAACAGAGAGACCTTCGAATGATATTGTGTATAGATATTTTATTTTGATGGTCTTTTGTCGTTTAAATTGACTGTACTAGAGAAGAGGAAAAAATCATGTTTATCATAATTATTTTGCTGCTACCAAAGACAGACGATTGATACAACATTAGCAGCAAAAATAAATTTGACACTCAAATGCAAACTGAAAGATTTTACCTAGGTATGATTATTTTTGTGCAAGAAATTGTCAGGGTCGATAACATGGGGTAACCTCGCTATTCATAAGGACCGCTACTCATAAAATGCAAAAGGGGTCACTATTCATAAATGCATAAGGACCGTTATTCATAATGTAAGATAAGGGTTGCTATTCATAATTCACATTGAGGGTCACTACTCATGAGAACCGCTCATCACAATACGATTAACTAACAAAACATAACAGTTTTTAATGTCCGATAAATGGCTAGAACAGTAGAGATTGGGTAATAATAAGGGGATAAAATGGTATAACAGAGATTTATGTAACAAGTGAACATAATATTATTTGAAAAGCGTAATTCCAGAAGGCACAACATCCACTTTGTATGAAAAGAGGGGTTAAAAGGATGAATAATGAGATTGTCAACATCCACACAACTATCTAAATACTCTAGTGACTCTTACATACCTCATTGTATTGGGATAACCAATATGAGCATTGAACAGTTTATTTGTTTAAATGTATATTTTGTAATCAAAATAATTGTAATTAAAAAAGGAATCGAAAGTTAGTACATTTATGTCATTTCTTCAGATTTGATGAAGTGGATTTAGCACCTTTTGCAATTAAGCTCTTAATATACTGTAAGTGTAAGTATACTCAATTAATAAGCAGCCATCAAGTCAGACTGAGTGAATGTTTTATAAGTCTCGAGACACCACTTTGTAAACAATAATGAATTATAAGATGAATAAATAAAGTAAAAAGTAAGTAAGGAAGGAAGGACGGGTTGATGGGAAGAAGGAAGCAATGATTGATGGAAGATAGAAAGTGGTGAAAGAGGACCCAGGGGGGACACAGAGACGAAGAGATGGTTATCGTGGAAGGGTTTCTAATTCTTACTTTATATAATGGAGAATCAAACAAAAATGCAGAAGTGTGCACAATATTCTCTAAAATGTATTTTCGTACGTTCCACTATATAAATACTTGAGGCCTCGTTATTCCATACACGGGTTCATTTCATGTGACAGCACACATGGCTATAACAAAGACACACACAAACATACATACATTACATACATACAAACATAAATACACACATACATATATACACCCATACATTTTGTTTGTGTATGCATACATGCATACACCCATACACCCATACATACATACATACATACATACACACATACATACAAACTAACACACACAAACATAAAGGGTTGATTGGACGATTCTCCCATCTCAAATACTCAGTAAGAGTTGCAAAGTAAAAGTACATCTGTTAGATTGGTAGTAATACGCGTTTATGTGATTTTTGTTTTATTTAAACAATATTGAATGGCCTTGAAGGTGACACGACAAATTTTGCCTGAACTAGATTCATACTGCTCGAGTCGAAGACGAGGGCAATATGAATCTAGTGAGGGCAATATTTGTCGTGTAGCCCGAAAGTCCAGTCAGTATTGTAATTATTAACAAATCAGATATCACGAGCGAACATGAAAATATAGTAAACATATACACGCATAATTTCCTGTAATAAATAAGAAAATTATTGAATAAAATAAAGTATTTAAACATACCAAAAGTCTATGCTTGATAAAATGTCACAAGTACGGCTGCTGCTTGTTTCGTGTACAAACCAATTGCAAATCACTATCGCGAGTTTTTTCCCGCGGGCCAGTTCACTTTGTAAAATTTTAAATACGAATAGTGAAGTACCCAGATGTTCCCATCGGATATTATTGACCGGCATCAATCCCATTGACTTTTCTGAGTGGGCAATATTATTTTGTCCATTGGTTTACTGTGTATTCATATTGACCGGCAAATTACACACAAAATCCCATTGACTTTTCTGAACGGGCAATATTATGTTGTCCATTGGTTTACTGTGTGTTCATATTGACCGGCAAATTACACACAAAATCCCATTGACTTTTCTGAGCGGGCAATATCTTTTTTTTTTTTCACCCGTAGTTTTGTTGGCTTATTCAACTTCGAGGGCAATATCGTTTGAAATTTGCCCTGCTCAGATGTCTGCTATGGTTAATAATATATTTTGACATTGTGTTCGAATTAAGTATTGTATGTCATTGCAGTGTTCACAAATAATTTTCTGATGTTGGACCATTCAAATCAAATTGAAATTGATATTGAAATACATACATGCATACACCCATACATACATATATATACACACGTACAAACACATAAACACATCACATACAAACACACATACACACACACATGGAAAGTAAATAACAAAGCAATCATTTTAATCAATTTGGTTTGGAAAGCATGAAGACGAAAGTTGTATTCGTTACGAGTGGACGCTAAATGTTATTTCAGGTCTTCTAACTTATAATACACATTTAACGAGTCTCCTATCGTAAATATTCAGTAAGAACTGCAAAATAAAACGACATTGATAACGTCATAGGAATAGTTCGAGTGTAAACCATTACATATTGGATTTAAAATAGTTGATACAATATTAATTGTTTTCCTCTCAATCTTACTTAAAATTTAAACGCATATACTATGTATCAATGTGTTGTTTGTCTCATTACCAGGAATATAAAAGTTGCAAATGCCCCTTAAAATGCATCGTAGTCCGTCTTTGAATGTATCAAATAAAAGCAGGATCTAACGAGAAATGTCAGACCATCTCTTGGGCATTCTGTATGTGTCCATGTATTATTCTGCAGACGTTGTGAATATTTAACAAGATGGGGTAACCTCGTAGGTAAACGGACGTTAACACAAACAGGAGATAACAGGTGGGTATTCCCACACGCACCAATAATTTGAATAAGATAAACACATGATATAATTCAAAACATAATGGTAGATATATTCCGCTCGAACATACACGAGGAATGCCAAAGTTTTTTTTTTACATAATAATCTAACGTAGGTAATGAAGGTTACAAACTGTTCAGGTTTATCCCGAGGTATAAATATTTAACGGTATGACCTAGCGCCGTAGAGTATTACTTTGCCTTTGTATAGTATCAGACAAAAACATGTCATAGACGAAATAGACGAAACTATAGCTTTCCATATTATGAGAAATGTAGTAAAAGTTGTCTTTTAAATTGCATTCAATGCAAACATAAATAATTCGATAAGAACTAAAACCTAACATGAAACTAAAATTTTAGCCATCTCAAGCCAATTCTATTAGATGTCTAGTTCATGCCTAAGAAGCTCTTAAAATGATTTTTATTCTTGAAACTGACAGTTATCAATCCAAACACGATGTGGGGTTTTTCTGGTTGCAGTGTTTGAGACTAGCAGAATGATGCAACCAATATCGAGTTCCAAACCATCGACATGTCACATCGTCTGAGATTGACTTTAAAAATAGTGTATCCCTTTTACTTTGTTTAAAACCAAACTCTATATTCCACGCATAGCAAGGATGATACATATTTCTGACTCGGTGATGTTTGCAAGTTCACAGTGATACGGGATTCAAATGTTGCACGAATTAAACAATAATAAGAATTAATACCTGAATACCAAAGTTGAGATATTGTCACTATATTGCAGCAAAAGTTTTGCAGAAATCGTTTTGTTTGTGATTGACTAAATTCATTTGATGTGTGAATATCAAGAACAAAACACGAACTACACTGTTGCCCATATTGTTGGAATGATTTATTTTTCAGATCCAAATTCATTCTTTGTCCTATTTGTGTGCCACAGGTATCACTTTAGACTAAGTATAATGATTATGTAATGTGTCCACACTACCAATGTACATTGAAGTGTTGCATACATTTGCATAACGTTAAAGCCTTTTGCTTGGAGTTATGAAAGGCAAAACCTTTGATCTTTGGTCCCTTTACCTCTATTAGTCATATGCCCAACAAGTCATCGTTATTGCACATTTCTCAGAGTTGGCTGAAAATCTTTCAACGGCAATTGGCACATTGCCTCTCTAGGCTATACCTCGTCCGACGCTATTGGCTATACGCCAAATGATGTATGCGCTCTACCAGGAAGGGGTATCAATAAGCACAGTCGCATATTTCGTTTGGACATCGCAGGGTACAGTCTGTACGAAAAAAATCAAACGTCTTCGAGAGGAGGGTCAATTGAGGCCACGGAAATCTATAGGACGACCACGATTGACCACCAGGATAGACGATATCAACTGATTAACAGGTGCTGTCGAAACCGGAAAATTCCCAAAAGGAGCGTGCCCCGTCTGTGGAGAAGGCACTATGGAGGGCTATGGAATCAACTTATTCCGCCAAAATGTACATCGGAGATTGCTCTAACATGGTCATCGAGCACGAGGAACTACCAAGTGTCCAATTCTTACCATTCAAAACAGAGTTGGCGGACGTCAGTAGACTAATGAGTACAGAAAAATGCAGCTTGGACACTAGTGATATGCCCTCTTAAAGGGAGTATCCGCGATTTACAAATCATCTGAACAACTTCCAGTAGATTGATGAGGATGAATATAACACCCACATCAAATCTGAGGTCGAACAGCCCTGTAATTTGGATTCTACGATGAAAAACGAATATGACAACATTTAAGAAATCATCTCCTCAACGAACTACATTTCGGCCAATATTGTTTAACTAATTAGCATAATATTACCACAACGTTGCAGTTTTTCACCTTAAGTTATTGTATAAACAACATTTTTTTCATGAATGCCACGAACAAATCTCGAAAATAAAGAATGTACAAATACATTTTAAGTTTTACGAATCTTGTTTTTTTAGTCTTCGCGTTTGTCTTTGTTGTGATACGTAACCGCAACCTGCGGACACGGGACTGCCGCACCTCTCTGACAACTAACGTGAGCGTAACCAAACACGCACAAAGGCTTGTATAAAATCAGAATAAAAGGACGGTCCGACCTTTTTATTATTTTGAGTTCTTAAAATCAGCAAAACTCCACGAAAAAAAGGTTTCATGCCCTATTTGTGCAGGCAAGCTCTTGAATAACATTTTCTTTAATATAAAACAATAATATCGCAACTTATGAAATATGGCTTGATCTTTAACGGATAAGTGCCAGTACATCCTTGACCAAACAGATGAGAGCCAACGGTCCATCGATTAAGTGGCGAGAATCTTCAAGATTACTGCATTCACGAAACGACTTGAGGTGGTGGCGCTTCAATGGTGGTATGGACAGGTATTTATGGCTGAAAAACGCGACTGGTGTTGCCGGGTGGAAACGTCGACGCCATCGTGCACCGGGCTACTAGTTTCTCCCACACGCAAGAAGGTCCGACGGAAACCATTTCCGGCTGCAAGACGACAACACTATGTCACAGATGGCAGCTGCAGTTGGATAATTTGTTGATGAAAAGGTGGTGTAGCAGTTACCATGGCCTGCTTATTCCCCTGATACAAGCATGCCTTAGCCCTAGCCAGCAATGACAAAGACAACTTTCCTCATAAAAACAAGATTTATATCAGGCTCTGACCAAAGAGCAAGCCCTTTCACAGCGTCAACAAGCTCGATGACAGCATCCTGCGACGTCGTACGCACTGAGGCGTGTCAGGGGTTAGATTTGATATCAGTGACTGATAAACATTTAAAGGTTTAATATTACATTTTTTTAAATTAAACAAATCCGCTCCAACATGTGTCATCTTATATGCTTAACAAAGTTGCAAATCGTAACAAAATCTTTAATACTGGTGTTGTTTTACCCCCTTTTTTTGCGAAGGACAATTGTAATTTTAAGTTCATTGTGACATGATTTTAAGAACTTGATCAATAAAGTATTGTGGTCATATGCACCACATGTAGCAAAAATAATTCACAGTGACACATTTAACTTAGCATAAAGTTGTATAAAATTATTGATTCCAACTTTATGGGCAACAATATCTGCATGTTAGTGTCGCTTTAACTTATCGAAGATTCTGTATTAAATTATAACATTATTGGAGATGTTCTAAAACAATATGTTATCTCAAATATATCAAAATATGCCAAAGAGACACGCTACTTTTAAAGGTGGTAAAATCAGACGAGAGGTGCCATATTGCGAACGCCTTGCACACGGTGTGAAATACACATTGACTCAGTGTTATGTAGTGCGCAAAAACTAGCCTATTTATGAATGTTCACACCGCTCTCCACACGCATGAAAGTCTTTAAGATCATGACCAAAGTAAACAGAGGGGAGACCCCGAGCAAACACGGGCTAATTTCAAACCGGAAATTAACAAGAAAAACTCAAGGTTGTCGCCGATCGTATAGCGTTCGTCATGTTCGTTGAACCACAAAATTCAGGTCACATGCTTGAATTTTAATTCTTTACTAGAAGTTTAACTCTTGTGGTACTCTATTAGCCTACCATCAATTTTAAATATAGAAATTAAACTTTCGAGGTGTCATTTATATTGCAACAGCCTTTGTCTTATTCAACTTAAAGGGGTAGTACAGTTTTGGTAAGGCTGAACTTTAGTAACCAAACCTGGACAGTAACATTATAAACTAATAGTTATAACTCCACCATGCTAGAAAGGTAAAAAAGTAAAAAGCCCATTATTATTCAAAAAGAGCCATTAAAACACAAGAGGGCGCTCTCTAAAAAGGCATTGGTTTTAACCATTTTTCATACAAAATTATGCATGTGATGTTTTATTGAAATCATCAACAACTATTTAAAAATGCTTTTGACAATTTTTGACAAAGTTTATGCATTTTTTTGATTTTTTGAAAAATTCATCTAATTATTTGGGCCCCAAATAATTATAAGATCATATATATTTATTGATATTTCAGCCTTTTCTGGACCGATTTTGACCAAATGAAGTTTATTCTGCCATTTAAATTGCATGTTCTCTCAAATTTGATACTCAGATTTTCATTACCTCACAAAAAAATTGTGATGTGCAGCGCCCTCTCTACCAAAACTAAACTACCCCTTTAAAGTCACTTGCATCTCTCGTGGCTATTGCTTGTCTTGTTGTTTTCCTCTTACAAATAGAAGTATGGTACACATTCGACTTCAAATTTCCACTTCGTATTGTTATATAGATATTCATAGTTTCATTTGGAAAAAAAATGGTAGTCATAGTATTTTAATACGTAAATTTGTAAACGTCATTCAATTGACATATTGATCAGACTACATTAACACACATGGCATGTGGCAACATAGGAACTTGACCCCCTTTAAATGAGGTTTGCCTTGCAATTTCCAACATATTTACTGGATCCCTTTACGAAATGTTGTCTTGCAATTTCCAACATATTTACTGGATCCCTTGGAAATATTTTGCCTTGCATTTCTATCACTTTCTTACTTTCGCTAACCGACGCACGAAAACATAAGCTTAATCGTACGATAGTAATGCAAGTACCAAATGTGTTAACGGAATTAGGAACTTTGTTTTCATGTGCAGAAAATTAACATAGTGTTGATAAAATATGTATTTCTGTGATCCAATATTTCAACCGCGTAACGCGTAAAAGTCTCACGTAGAACACAAATAAATGAGACCGGCTCCCAGAGAATGGGTGTAAAGTCGGGATGGGTCTTTAGTACTTAGAGCCTCAAAATCATAAAATATTGTCTTTGGCTGAAATTTGTAACTTTATGGGATTTGATACTTACATGTTTCATCTACATTCTCTGAAAATTTCAGGTCCTTAATCGAATTTTTTATGCCGTAAATAATGATTTTTCTAAGCAACCTTCATTTCGGTTTCGACCAGAAACTCAGTAAATCCGCGCTGGCTGATCAGGATCGATTGTGAAACGAACGCGCCAGCTATGTGTGTGTGATTCGACCGTACCGCCGCGGCGAGCTGCAAGAAGAAAGCACTGTAGCTGTACAGTGATTGGTCAGACTAACCTGAATAGAGTTGTATTGTCCGTGTGTTGTACATTTCCGGGAAGCGTTCGCGGCATTTAACTTACTGTATAGTAAACGAGTAGTTGGTTTGTTTATAATTCTATGGGTACCGCATTGAATCGCGCTGGGCATGCCGCAAGTGTGCAGTGTGCGTGTGCAACGTACCATATCATACGGTATCAAACTGCGCTTTTCTTTTGTCTACCGGTGGTACAGCGGCGGTATGGTGAATATGATGCGGTGGTTTATGGCGGTACGTACATACACAATACACCGCGGTTGTAATACATGCACATCAAAGGGCAGCACATGGGCTAGTTTGTCGATCAACTGAGACTTAGGGCTGAGGCTTTGTACAATTACGTAATACCGGCGAAAGCGTTGCTGATTGGCCGATGAATAACAGTATAACTGCGCATGCATTATTTCGTTTGCTGATCGATTACGAAAAGCGGAAAGGTGAAAGCGAACCGTTCAACTTCTCGCTCGGTGTGTGAGAATGCTTTTCTGAATGGATGCAAAACTTTAGAAGCGATTTTCTCCGTTGTTTGACAAATCACGGGGCTCTGGTCCATGTTATCAATTTGCGTTTTTCTAGCCTTCAAGAAACTCATACTTATCAAGTTGTATATCATTTTAAAGCTGAAATCCTAGAGAATTCAAAACACTAACAATCTCAATTTTGATATTCCCGATGAATTACCCAGAGTGACAGAGCCGGTCACAAATGGTATATGGCCGAGTAATGAGCGAAACTGCAAATTAATTATTGCTAACTAAATGCATTGACTTTGTACACAGTGAAAATCAACAAAATATGAATGATTAAAACTGTTTATATTGGCAATAGAGGTTACTAGATCATTATATGCATTAAAAGTATGCCCGTGACAGGGATTTGTTAACTATCGCAGCAGCGATTATGGAAAAGTGCCAACCCCCCCCCCCCCCCCTCCGCTATACACTAATATTTTAACCAATATAGCTCGATTTGCTCGCAAAATGTCTAAGAGTTAACAAATAATCATTATCATCAAATATCTATATACCTCGAGAAGTCGGATAAGGAATTTGAATGGACCTGCCTAAATAGGGATATCCCCCGAAAGTCCCATAATGTATTATTTACCATTAGTACGTATCCGCCGTGGGATTTGGCGAAATTCTGCACGTAATTATAGGATGCGGCAATTTTTTCTTCTGTGTTTGTATAGCTTTGATCATAATTATATATGAAATGTTGTTGAGTGCCAAACTGGGGCAAAGAGGGGGACAGAGAGGGGGCGAAATTGAAGGCAAAGACGAGGACAAAATGAGGGTCCAGGAGGAGGCAAAAGGAGGAAAAGGCAAATAGGTGGTTAAGAGGGGTTATGAGCGGTAGGGCAAGCCTTGCCACACTTCGGGTTATGTTCTGCCATTTTCTCCAATGTGCGGGGGTATAGTAAAGGGGACAAGGAACAGATTCCCAAAGGGGGGGGGGGGGCAATTGTTCGATTTGATATCACCCTCCCCCACTTAACAACACTATACTAGAAAGGCTGTCGGAATCTATCGTGGCCAAAATTATCGTTTCTGATGACAGACAATCTGACAATCTTAGTTAATTAAAACGGCAGGGATTTACTTTATCTGACAATTTTACATTATCAATTAATCTGTTTTTATATTAATCTAGTCCGGCTACTGAAGTTGATGAACTCCGTTGAGCATTCCTAATCCTAGTTTGTCCTAGTTAATGTCACTTGTTGAAGGACATACAATCTGACAATCATCATGATCATAGTTATTAATTTTAAATTATTATATTATAATTATAATTATAATTATAATACGTTATGTTCGACATGAAGTAAGGTAAATTCATTTCTAATTTCCTTTTGATTTGGATAAAACGGCTGTGAAACAACGCCATACGAACTTTCCTCATCTTAGTTTTCTTTTTGACAGGATCAGCCGAGGTGAAAACTATATGGTGCGTTAATGGATTTATGCAACAGCGCCATCTAAATGGATCTACATACGGACAACGTACACAATACTTTGCCAGATAAGAAGTAAAGAAAGAAATTATTTAAGCTAGTATGAAAGCTTATGAAGAGTTATATGTTTCCTTGTGTGTGTGTTTTGTCTGCTTTTGTATGTATGTGTATTTTGCGTGGTGTCCTTTTTATAGTTTACAACTTTTTATAGTTCATAACCCAAATTCAGCGATTTTCGCCCAACTCCATTATTTTGTTAACTGACGGGCGCCGGATTTCTGATCACTGATGTTCATAGGGTTCTCCCGAGCCCCGTCCAATATGTGACAGGGTATAGCTTTCAAGCGAAAAATACGCTCGACTCCCCGGCGGATTTGAAATTCGGCGACTCTTTGGCGATCTATAAATTCGGCCGTGGACCGTTGGATTTGTGACATTAATTTTAAAGGGATCTAGTAATATTGCCAAAATCCTCAAAACTTACTTGGAACTTTAGCAGTTCTCACATACCTCATTTACCAAAAGAATCATGAAACAGCTTTTGGTTTTCCAAATATCACTTCCATTAAAGGTTGGCTGACAAGAAAACTACCTAAATATTGTGTTTGACTGTATCTAAGGTAGATTTTTATGAAGATTACTAATAAAAACATATTTTCCGCGTCGGAAAACCCAGTAAAATAAAAATTAAAAAATCAACTTTTAAATTCACTTTAGTAATCCCCGTTAAAAAATTTAGTCCGGGCGAAGAAAAATGACGTCATCTTTGTGACGTCACATGCAGGCAATCGCAGTATAGCTCGGTCATAGACGTACACGCTGAGTGCAATACTCACGTTGACAGAGAGATATTATTTCGAGTTTTATCAATATTTGCAAACATTTGTTAAAGTTTATATCATGGACGATCTACACTCAGATGTGTTGCTGCAAGCTGCTATAATTCATTTCTTAGGAATTTTCAGTTAAGCCTCAATTTACAAGCAAAAATGAGTATGTTTTACAAGCAAATCATAGGCTCTGCATGTAAACCATGCACATTCCTCCGTGTTGCGGTCTGCTTGTGATGTCATGATCCGGGTTGCACGTGCGCACATTCCCGCTCCGCAGCCGCTATAAATTACGTTTTTAGCAGTATGGAACGCCAATGCGACAACAAGCAAAAAGTTGCATGAAATTTACCTTTCTTGCCCAACTTAAGGATTTCTTTGAAAAAAAGAGTGTGTATCAATATAGGCACATATTTAAAGCTATAAACCTGAATCAAAGCCGGGATTTCACCATACCTTTAAAGGGAGTGTCCGCCTTTTACAAATCGTCTGAACAGTTTCCAGTAGACGGATGGGGATGAATGTAACACACAAAAAAATCAGATCGAACAACAATGTAATTTGGATTCTACGAATGAAAAACGAATGTGTAGAAATCATCCAATCCAACTGATTTAGCATAATATTATAACAATTTTGTATTTATTCTTATAAAGGTATTGTGGAGCCGACATTCTTAAAGGTATGCCACGGAAAACGTCTCGAAAATGAGGAATATACAATAACATGTAGTAAGTTTTAGCGAGTCTTAGTTAGTTTGTTTAGTATTCGCTTACGCCGTTGTTCGATCACAATCTGTGCGATCACACACGTCACACACAGCCCGGAATGCGCCGGCTGCTATCGTGAGCGAAATTTTGCATGGGTGAATACTCAAAATGAATATAAACGACGCGCCGTCGGTTTTATTATGTGTAGGTCTATAACTCCACGAAAAAGAGATTTCAAGCCCTAATTTTTTTAGGCAAGCTGTTATATGACATTTTCTTTCATATAAGACAATAAATTCGCAACTTTTGAAATTTGGCTTGCAAGAAGATTTGTACGGTGTGAAGTGTTAAGATTTATAATTATCTAGCGGATGATTATAACTGTGTTTTACAAAGTCAGTGCAATGAGTTAGCAAATATCACTTTGCACTTTCGCTCATTACTCGGACATATGACATTTATTTTACCATGGAATTTTCACACATCATTCAGGGGACATATCAGTTCACATACATTTTATCAACCATTTTTGTTTTTGCTCATGTCAACAAAATGTACTACATTGCTTTTTTTTATTTCATACCCTGGAGTATAAATGACTTCTTGATCGGATGTTGGTTAGTCTGTATAGCACTCCTGTATATCAGGGAGTTGAGAGGGTGCACAAGATAACTGTGTGGGTTTGAACTGCGATCAATCAGAGCTCTCCGATTAAACGCAAATTTGTAATCAAACGTAACTATCCATTGCAAAAATGGTATTAAATATATAGTTTGATTGGCAACCTGCGATCAAACACAACTGTTGAGTTTGATCGCAGGTTGCCAATCAAATTCAACTTTGCATGACATCATGGATATAACTCAACTTTGCATGATAATCATGAATCAAACGCAACTTTAGTTGTTTTTTTCTCAGAACGTCACAAAGTGTCATGATTAGTGTTACTGTTGAATTTGAATGACCACTTAGCCTTTAAACTATCTACTTGTTTGAATGATCGTGGATCTTTCTTTAATACGAGACCAAGAATGATGGTGCTACGTTAACTTGCGAAAACATCAACAATTATGTTTACACCTGGAATTCAATCAATATAATAAAAACTTGTTTATTTGTAGAAGGTGTTTATTTTTTTAACTCGAAGTCGAGACGGTTTTTAACACCAGACTCGATCGTTCCATGACAATTTATTGACTTTGTTAATGGACTTTTAAATCACCTCCGAGACTCGGAACCAAATGCTTTATCTGTCATCAGATATCCGTGAAGGCATCTTCTTCTCACCCATGAATTATGCAACAACGTGTGCCTCTCAATTTAGAAGTCAAAGATCGCTCGCGAAAGAAAAAATCAATCAGACGGACTATTTGTGTCGGTAACTCGGTATAAGAATAGGCGAAGGGACATAGGCGGAGATGGTGCTGGGGGCCCTACCCCATACCCCATCAGAATGACAGTTAATATTGATAATTGAAATTACCTAATTTTGGGGGAGAATTATCAAGTCTTTAGGAAATTCACCTTTTTGTAAACGTTTTTGTGCAAAAGCTCTATGTGTTTTTGTAGTTGTTGTTGGATTTGGTGTTGTGTTTTGTTGTTGTTGTGGTTGTTGTTGTTCTTGCTTCTAGATTGAATCAATATAACTGAATAGATGATATAAAAACACCCCTTTGCCAATGATCGCTATCAATCTAATGGACTATCTGTCATGCGGACGATAGAACTCGAAGTGATTTCTGTAGTGTTTTAACTCATTCATAACATCTGTTGTTGTTGTTTTTGTTGTGGTACTTTATGGCGATGACATATGCTGTACTACTACTACTACTTCTACTACTACTACTACTACTACTACTACTACTACTACTACTACTACTACTACTACTACTACTACTACTACTACTACTACTACTACTACTACTACTAATACTACTACTACTACTACTACTACTACTACTACTACTACTACTACTGCTACTACTACTACTACTACTACTACTACTACTACTACTACTACTACTAGTACTACTACAACTACTTCTATACTGCGAACGATTAAATGAACTCTTTATTTCTTTATTTTGGAGAGCTTTATGTTTTATTATTTTCAAACTAAATTAGCAGGAGCGAGGGTCACTTACAAAGTTTGCCGGACATTCCAACAGCTACTCTCCAAAGAAGAATGAGCTGATCGGAGTATCACGTTTTTTACTTACCAAAATTTCAACAAAGTTGAAATTAAAAACCTGATGAATGTATGTGAAGGACGATACATTATTTATAACAAGTATTGTTTATTCATTTACGCTCTCGCTGCATTCATTGGTGCAGTCTTTCTTTATCAATAATAAAGCGTGATTTCCGATATGGACGAAACTGTGTCGGGTTACCTTCTCTTGCGGTCTCTCCTTCCCTCACTATCCATCCATCTCCCTATCTCTATAGATATAAACCCCTCACAAAAAGTTCCGCAATTCAAGTTTGAGCGTTCATATCTCTCTTATTACATTATTACCGTTCCTGAATTTGGTATCATTGGAAAGCTTGTTTTCACCCCGTTACATTGATTTGATATTTGCTATGAATATTTTATCATGGAATGTGCATGACACCCGAATATGAGGCAAAGTCAAAAGTGAAATGTTGTAAAATGCATTAATATTGTCAACAGTGTACCCTCCTTTTGTTGGGAGAATAAAGTGTTCTGAATGATGTTAAGTCGGTCATGGCGTGAATGCCAATGGCGTATTATCATTTTCTTTGGAGGATGAAATGTGTCTTTATGATTTTGAGGTGTTGCAATAACGTTTGTGTATGTTGTTAGGAAGATGTACTGTGTGTTATTGACTGATTCAGAAATTATCATTATGTTTGACTTTTACACAGATTATTGCAAGTTTGTCAGTTTTCCAAGTTTACACAAAATCGACCACAATTACAGTACAAACGTCACTTTTCATTGTCAAAACAACAGAATAATTCATTATTGTATTCATGACCACTTCAAAATCATTCCATCCTAAAGGGGAAATGATAATACGCCATTTACATCATGCATGATCGCCTCAACATCATTCAACATTGCGGAACTTTTTGCAATAATATGTGTACAAATCAAACATAATGATAATTCCTCAATCAGTTAATAAAACACAATACATCTTCCTAACAACATACAAAAACGTTATTGCACCACCTCAAAATCATAAAGACACATTTCATCCTCCAAAGACATTCACGCATGACCGACTGAACATCATTCAGAACACTTTATTCTCCCAACAAAAGGAGGGTACACTGTTGACAATATCAACACATTTTGCAACATTTCACTTTTGACTTTGCCCCATATTCGGATGTCATGCACATTCCATGATAAAATATTCACAACAAATGTCATATCAATGTAAAAGGGTGAAAACAAGCTTTCTAATGATACCAACTTTATGAACGGTAATAAAGTAATAAGATAGATATGAATGCTCAAACTTGAATTGCAGAACTTTTTGTGAGGGGTGTATATCTATAGATATTTCTTTATCTGTCTGTCCATCTCTCTTTGTCTTTACCCCTCCCTCACTCTTTAATCTTACCTTCATCGATGCAGACAAAAAAAATCCATTGACATGCAGCCACTTTGAAACTTTGTTCATGTCATCGATTTAATCGTGTCTAATAATAATTTAAGCTCTATGCTCCAGCAAAATCAAACCTATTTTGATGGTGTCAAAAGTCGATGCTCTTGACAAGAATAATGTTTTACTTTTACTCACAATATATATTTCTAAACTATAGCCTCCGTCAGCGTTGTATTAACCTTTCTGACGTAACGATCCATCATCGGGTAGTCAGCATTAGTTATCTTGCATATCCCCAGTCTCTGTTACGTGTAGGTTGAAAGGCCCGGATGTACATATCATCCTAATTCACCCTTTTCTCGATATCGACATGTTGTACTTACCAATATTGATTGTTACCTTTGAGAAAAAATGTATTTATATAATATTGACTGTGTGATAAACATTGCATGGGCTAATGATTATATTAACTATGCAAAATTTAAAGGAAAATACCATGTCACAATTTGCAAAAGTATTATTATTACTTATGGAAAAATGTCAAACTGTATTGTTTTACAATCACAATAAGTGGATGTAACCATATGTGCCTTGAAAACTTCAAACAGCATTGTTTCACAAACCATTATCAATGCATAAAACAGCATGTGGTGTTTTACAACAATGAACAGGCATTCCCATGTTCTTGTGACTTTTGAAATTGGTCTTTTGTCTTTAATGTTGTGCTTAGTCAGCCGTGGAGTATATGGATGTCTCCAATGTTCACACAAAATGTACATTATAACTGTAAAAATATGTTTGTCAATGCAGAATTGTCCACAAGATTGTTCTTGTTTGAGAAATAAATAAGGAGATGTTTAGGTTGGCTCGCTGTTTGTTACATAACCCGCTTTTGTTAGTGCACAATCAGATGCGCTCAGAGGACGTTTCATATTGTACAGTCGGAAAACATGGCAGCCTTCAGTAGTCAGTCAAAACAGTTGATAGTGGTTTAAAAAACATCGATTATTTCCATTATTTTTAATACCCACGAGAACATATACGACCAGAAACAGTAAGTGAAAATTCCCTCTTAAAAACTCAAAGTAATAACTTAACCACGCTAAAATGGAGAAAAAGAATTGTGTTTTGATTCAAATCGCAGCCGTTAATTAATACAAGAGGGTGCCATGTAGACAACTGGAGGTCTAAATATTTCTAATTTTAAAATGTGAATAATGATGTTTTGTTAAAATAATGATACAATGGAGACATTATCACAACAATATTAAAGGCCACTTGGAATATTTTCGAAAATGTGTAGGCAGTAAATGTTTTTCTTAAATTGGGGCCCCAAAATTATTTTAATCGGATGTATGTATGAATATTCCAATGGTACCCTTAGTTTTTATGCCTCCGCAATGAAGTAGCCGGAGGCATTATGTTTTCGGGTTGTCCGTCCGTCCGTACGTACGTCCGTCCGTCCGTCCGTACGTCCCGTTCTCGTGATCGCGTTATCTCAAGAACCGATTGACGGATTTTCACCAAACTTGGGTCATGTATGTATCTTGGGGTGCCAATGATCTGATTAGATTTTGGGGTCATGAGGTCAAAGTTCAAAGGTCACAGAGCTCATTATATATGCAAAAATAGCTCGTGATCGCGTTATCTCAAGAAGGGATTAACAGATTCTGACCAAACTTGGTACATGTATGTATCTTGGGGGCCGATGATCTGATTAGATTTTGGGGTCATGAGGTCAAAGGTCAAAGGTCACAGAGCTCATTATATATGCAAAAATAGCTTGTGATCGCGTTATCTCAAGAAGGGATTGACAGATTCTGACCAAACTTGGTACCTTGGGGGCCGATGATCTGATTAGATTTTGGGGTCATGAGGTCAAAGGTCAAAGGTCACAGAGCTCATTATATATGCAAAAATAGCTTGTGATCGCGTTATCTCAAGAAGGGATTGACAGATTCTGACCAAACTTGGTACATGTATGTTCCTTGTCAGAGAGCCAATGAACTGATTAGATTTTGGGGGTCATGAGGTCAAAGGTCACAGGGCTCATTATATGTAAAAGTAGCTTCAGATTGGAAATCTCAAGAACTGAATATCAGATTTCAATCCAACTTGATACCTGAATGTATCTTAGGGAACAATTGTAGTCATTAGATTTTGGGGTCATGTGGGCAAAGGTCAAGGTCACTTATAGCTCATAATTGTGATACGTCAAGATCTAAAAGACAGAGTACCATCAAAATTTAGTTGACAGAATTAATTCTGTGTACATGTTGATTTGGGCTTGATATGAATAAATTGCGTAATGGCGGAGGCATCATTTTCGACTGCGCGCAGTCGAAGATCCATCTAGTTCATTATTTCTTGAAACGCCCTATAAACCAAAACTTACTTTGCACTTTGGTTGTGTTTTAGCCAAACAATACTTCAGATTATATTAAATGCACTTAAATAATCGACACGAATAACAAATTAGCTTTGCACTTTGCCTTATGTTTTCAGTTTTCTGTTTTAGTGCTTCCCATTAATTCATACATATATTCTAGGATTACTTTACGGTATAAGGTCAAAACATAATTATCTGCAGGACGGCACGTGCTACCTTTCACTTTGATTCTGCTTTTCAGTCTATACAAGTATTGTTTCAATTAACACTAACGACATGAGTAGTTGACGATTGCGACGAAACGCATTAAATCATTTCCGATTGTGTGTTTTATAGAACTGTTTTTGTCATGTTTTACCCGTACTGGCCACTTAAGTGGCGGAGACTGATCTTCTAGCGGGCCGTGCGTAATAATGTATTATAAAATGGGTAGAAGAATCCCTGCATTCTGATTGGTCAATTAGCGTGTAAAAGTTTTTTACTGATGCATGGCTCACTTCAGTTTGATTTTCAGTTTTTTGCGCTCATTTTATAAAAGTAATGCTGCACAGGCATATTTCGTGGATCGAAAAAAAAAAAAGAAAAAAAAATTGATATCATTAAAAAAAAAAATTTATTTAAAAATTGATATAAATGTTAAAATTTATATTTAAAAATTTATATAATTTTTTTTAAAAATTCCCAGCCATGGGTCGGTACTTTTGCAGCCATGGGTCGGTACTTTTGAAGCCATGGGTCGGTAAATTTAGCCAATTTAGCCATTATGGGAAAAAGTCTGATTTTCACTTTTTTTCGCGCCCATTTTATAAAACAAATGCTGCACAGGCATATTTCGTGGATCGGTAAGAATTGTATGCACTCTTTTAACTTTGGAAATGGTCTAAAACCCACTCGCTGCGCTCGTGGGTTTAAACCATTCCAAAGTTAAACTCGTGCATCCAATTCTTACCGATCCACTCATGCCAGTGCATCATTTGTATAACATAATCTGACTTAGTAAAATACGCGTCGTTGATTGGCTAAACACGGTCACATGACTGGGGTGTCAATTTGGTATGACACCATGGCCAGAGAGTTATGACACCCGCATGGCGCGCGCTGCAAAAGAGATTGTATTATGACGTCACAATGAGAGCCAAAGGTATACGTACAAAGTACACGTACCGTATGTTATTTTTGACTAATTTCAGTTTCAATGCATGAATGTGCATTAGCCCCCGGATTTAGCCAGATGATATAACAGTTGTTAACTTTGTTGTCGGGAAAATCACGGAAGGTTCCCTCGGGATTTAAAATGCTATTTCGTGAAGAAAATAAGTCTTATAATCTTCCCTCAATAGCATTTAAAATCCCTCGGATGGAACATTCCGTGATATTACCTCCACCACCAGTTAACAACTGTATACTGTTTTTATTATCCTAGTCCGTTCTACGTACATGTATGTCGAGCGCCTCACTATAAGACATGAACCGCACAATTGTATTGCTGGCATACGGTATGACCTAGCGAGGGTTCGAACCCACGACCTCCCATATGGACACTCTAACCACGCTGAGCTACCATGCCCGGTTGTTTATGCTTTCCTGATGTATCGTATATTTACATAATGTACGGCACTTCAAAATTGCCAGTAATTGACGGGTTATGTTTGGTCTTCACGAGTCGGATGCAACGATAATGGACGTTAATGGCGATTAAAGCTGTTGTCCTTCCTTTCACCTCGATGTAGGGGTAAACTGTATCAAACAAAACATGAGGAAACAAGAGAATTGAGAGTATTTTTACCCATTCATTTAACAAAATTAGTATCCGTGTTAAAGATTGTAATGGGTGGAGATGCTACACCTCGGATCCCCATTTTGAGCTAGGCTTGGTTTTGCCCACTGCAAGCCACTGGGCCAGTGTGTATTTAATATACCGTGCGCAATTCGTTTGCAAGATGGCACACGCATGTGATTTACGAATCTACGAATTAGATCAATTGTAGGCATTTTCAATCTTCATCATTATTTGAGTAACGAAACACAAATTACTATAGGTTTTCATGCAATTGTATAAATGTGTATTTCAATTTCGTCCCGAGAAGCCGAGAATGTGATTGTCCTTATCATTATTATTGTTATGCATTTTGTAAGATTTTTAAAAGATTTAACTTCGAAAAAAGTGGGGATTGTTTGTACTTGTACAGGCCACCCTCACATCAAAAAGTGGGGGATATATCCACTATCCCCCGGGATCATACGCCCGTGGACGCACTAAAACACACGCTGTTGATCCCATGTGTATCTCCTGGTGGAACTGTTGTTTCCATGGCGTACATTGTCTGGTTAGGTGGATCTGTAAATGATACGCTTGATGTAGGATCATTTTCAAGAAGGGGGGCAAAAGTTCTATAAAGTGACCAAGCGGGGAGGGTATGGGAGGGTCTCCCTCTCACTGTAGGGAGCTTTTGCAAATTTTTGGCTTTAAATTGGCGATTTTGCGATGTGGTGTGGCAGGATTGGTAGAGCGCGCGCTCTCCGATGCGTGGGATCCCGAGTTCGAACCCCGCACACTGCGTTTGTCCTTCAGCAAGACAATGTATCCACAATTGCTGCTCTCTACCCAGGTGTATAAATGGGGACCCGGAAGGATGGGAACGCGTTTCCTTAGCACTGTGTGCGCCTAATAGGCGACTTGCTGGAATACTCCCTAGGGAGTGGAAAATGTGCACTTAATGTGCAGGAATGATTGCAATGTGTATCCGTTGACCGGGGTAATAATAATCGTGTAAAGCGCTATGATCCCCACGGGAATAGCGCTATATAAATAACAGTTATTATTATTATTATACCCGAGACAGAAATATTATATTATTCGTAGTTCAATCTATGGAAGCAAACATACATAATGTATGCATATTAAAAATTGGGGGTGGGGGGGGGGGGGGGGGGATCACCTCCACTTTTAAATGTATGGGGGGCATGTCCCGTACTCAAGCGTAGTCAGACGTACCACTCCGTACCTGTCCTGGATCAAGTTGCACCCACATTTGCGTAGTCTAGCGTAGATTATCGTACTTGAACGTACTTATCCGTACCCTTATGTGGCTCATCACCGCACCTTAACGTAGTTTAACGTATTTACACCACGTCTGACCCACGTTAAGTTACCCTACGGATCACTACGTCCACTACCGTAAATGTGACCGGGGCTGCGGTATTAACGGAGCGTCGATCCTCGCGCGCGGGACTGACAATTCGCATAAAGGGCCTGTCATACTTGCGGTAGTGGACGTAGTTGAACATAGTTGAACGTAGTTCAAGGTAGTTCAACGTACCGGCATCCGTACTGTACCGTAGTTGTCCGTGATGCTAACTTGGTATTAACTCGGGAGAGTCGTGATCTTCGATTTAATTTTTGAACATGTTCAAAAGAGCGGTACGTTAAAGGCATCCGTGATGCTAACGTACTAATCCGAAGTCTAATGTAGTCTAACGCAGTACAACGTAGTCTCATGTAGTTTAACGTACTTCTTAACGTACTCAAACGTACCCTAGCGTACTCTAACGTACTTTACCGTGAACTGAACTAGCATCAGTACTTTTGGTCCAGGCATGTTTCAGCAAAAAAATTCACAGAACTGCTATGTTTGAAAAACAAGCGCACAATGGCCGTACCACACCACCGGCTAGCTGTTATACTCCGTGTGGAGTTGCTATGTACCGTAGTTTGACGTTCTTTAGCGTAGTCCAGCGTAGTGGCTACCGCAGTCTCTCGTACTCAAGCGTAGTCAGACGTACCACTCCGTACCTGTCCGTGAGCAAGCTGTACCCACATTAGCGTAGTCTAGCGTAGTTTAATGTACTTAAACGTACTTATCCATACTCTTCCGTGGCCAACCACCGTACCTTAACGTAATTCAACGTAGTTCCACGTTGTTCAACTTAGTTTAACCTTGTTTAACGTACTTACACCACGTCTGACCCACATTAAATTAACCTACGCTATGCCTGCGGCCTCCCACTTGGAAGGATTCTTCAAACTGATGTAGTTATAGGTGCGCTATTGCTACTAGGGAACGACTGTTATGTTGTTCTTTATTATCATTGAAAACATCATTATCATCACACATTAAATCAAACATGATAGTAATGAATGATATAGACACATTTGGCTTAATTTCGGGTTGTTCGACATTTTTTGTTTTGCCAAACGATTGGTGGGGGGGGGGCACGTGCCCCCCCCCCCCCCCCCCGTAGCTACGCCACTGGGTGCAGGTATTGGTTACTAACATTTTGTTTGACCAAAAATGTACTCTCTTTACAAAAACTCAACTATCCCTTTAACGTTTTATTAACGTTGGTTACATGTGTATAAAGATCAAGTGTGAGAATAACTCTTAGCTTACATCCAATAACAATCATCTTCATCATGCATCAGCATGTTCACTGTGGGGAAATGCTTAATTTCCAATTTCCATTAGGTGGATTGTTTGCGATTCCCCCTGCTCTCAGGTGGTCCAGTGCACGTAAGTATTATGTTTAAAACGCATTTTACTCTCCCTGGATTTTTCATTCTGTTTAGGTATTCGTATGTAGCATTTTGGCGCGCATCACCTAAATGATTTAGCTGGAGGTGAAGTTTACTTATCGGTGTTCTCTGTCCTCTCCTTATCATAGTCTTAGAAGCACGTTCAGGCTTTTGCAAACTAAAAAAAAGAGGGCATAATAAATGCACAACGGTAAACGTTTGAAATCACGCTGTTGGTGCTTGCTTTCCTAAAAAAAATTACGGTGTTATTAGAACTGATCGTCATCATAACTCTGTAGGCTGTAGCAAGTGTTAGCTATTTAGAGCCCTATTTAGGGCGCTATTGTGAGATCTTTGAAAAGCGCCACCCTGACGCACTCACACGAATTTTAGATATATAAATTGTTCTGTATAATACCCTCAATGATTGATCTACACAACATCTTACATTTATAACCTATAATAAAAGTATATTGTTTAGTTTTGTTTTGTGTTTTTTGCGTTTTGATATGCTAATGACCTCGTCTGCTCGAATGTCATGACGTCATGGAAGCCCTTTTATGCGTGCGCACATGCGTACGCGTCCGTCTGACCTTTGTAGCTGGCCTATGATCTTCATTGTATGCGCACAATTTAGTCCTATGTTTAGGGCATGGTCACATGGACCTGCGATGGGCTGCCACGGCCTGCGATGAGTCGATCGCGCATATGAAATGCGCATATTGTAAAACTCTGTGAATACATAACCACAATGTACACATTATCACATTATCACTGCAGCTACGAGCTGCAGCTGAACAATATTCATATCTCGTTTGTCCCTTAATTATCTAATATGAATTTGGTAAAATTGAAAAGACTGTTTATTCCCCTTTAAGTCGATGCCCAAATTGTGGAATGTGCAGTAAACATGTATATAGAGCCATGTAAAAAGCGAAATGTTGCAAAATGCATCAATATTATCAATATGAATTCTCCATTTCTTTGGAGATGGGCTGTGTTATGAATGGTGTCGAGGCGGTCCAACAATAACACTGCAATTTGCAACATTTTCTTTCACCCATAGTCCAATCCAGGCTTATTTATCACGATAAATTAGATTTAAGGCTTATTTTACACGAACAATAATACATAAAACTCATTAATGGCTGTAAATGAGAGTTAGACCGAATTTATTGCGAAATGTGCATTCCGATGTGACGTATGGTGTTTTGGACATGATCTGCCCTTCATACATTCTATTGTTTATTCGCAGCTCACCGCAGGCCGTGGCAGCCCATCGCAAGTAAACGTGTGACCATAGCCTTATAAACATAATTTCGTTTTTAAGGTCAATAGATTACTACTTTCTTTTCACGTTTTGTATGTTTATTTTAATTTAGTTTTTGAATATTTTAACTTAAACATTATGCAATCTGGTGCATTAAGTAAATTGTACTTGACATGAAGTAGAATCTGCGTTATCATGTCTCAAACATTCCCCTTTTCAAATCACTTGTACTGAATTAAAAATAAGCCATGATTGAATTTATTATTTATTTTGTTTGGGGGGGGGGGGGCAAGAGCCCCCCAGCAATACGCCAGTGACGTATACGATAACACTGACAGCGCCGTCTCCTTGTGTCATGTCCCTGAGAACACTGATGACGTCCATGTAACTACAATAATCACCGTTGCCATGGTGTTCGCCTGATAGTAGGCGTACGTTTATGGGGTGTTTAGTAGGGGTTAAAGCTATGGTTTTCTGCGTGTAAGTTTTATGGTAATTTTTACAAACGCCTGAGAATGCCCTTAAACTATGTTGTTGGCTTTTTTGTTCTGTTCAACTCGTATTCATATAGCTTTGACGTTCATAGTCTGACAGACTAGCGTACGCGTTGCCATGACATGTTTCTCTAGAGAGAACTGAACGGTGGGTGCAATGGGGTGGAGCCGTGGGGCGCACTTCTGCAATTGCTTATTAAGGAACTATTTCGGAGGGGGTTTAATCTGCAATGGCCATTCTAAGGGAAAATGTTAGGTCATTTAAAATAGCTTAAAGGGGTAGTTTAGTTTTGGTAGAGAGGGCGCTGCACATCACAATATTTTTGTGAGGTAATGAAAAACTGAGTGTCGAATTTCAGAGAACATGCAATTGTAATGGCAGAACAAACTTTATTTGGTCAAAATCGACCCAGAAACGGCTGAAATATCATTAAATATAATATCTGATCTTATAATTATTTGGGGCCCAAATAATTAGATGATTTTTTTTTTTGTTATAAACAAAATGCTTGCACTTTTTCAAAAATTTTCAAATGCGTTTTTTAAATAGTTGTTGATGATCTCTCTATTTAATCATTATTTCAATCAAACATCACATGCATTCGGTATGAAAAATTGTTGAAACCAATGCCTTTTCAGAAAGCGCCCTCTTGTGTTTTAAAGGCTCTTTTTGAATGATAACGGTCTTTTTACTTAGTCGTTTGTAATTTTGTATACCTTTCGAGCATGGTGGAGTTATAACTATTATTTTATAATGTTACTGTCCAGGTTTGGTTACTAAAGTTCAGCCTTACCAAAACTGTACTACCCCTTTAAGGGGCCCAGTGGGGCATTTAATTTTTTGTTCATCAAAATTGAGATTTTTATCTTAAAATGATCCATGGATTCTAAGCTTTAAGAAAATATATACTTTGTGGGGTAGGAGTAACTATTAAATGGACAAATTTAGGATTTTGTTATCAATGTTGTACATTTCTGGGGCCGGAAGTGATTATTTTCCAGCTTAGATTGGAGATTTTTAATTATACTTTTCTTAAATAGTCTAAATCAAAATGTCCCAAATCAAAATTGTTACCATCCAAATTGTGTTCCTCTTTTTTTTCAGAGTGAAGCAGCAACATCTATTGTCATGCGGAAATTTAACATGGCAGTTTATAAGTGATTAACATGCCCTAAGCTTCCATTGAACCAACTACTTATTTATCCCGCTATTTTCCTATTTTTATCCGTGTCACATTTATCTAACAAATATCAATATTGTATATGACCTTTCAAGCTCATTTGTCCCAAATCTGATTTTTTTTTAGACTAAAATTCTAAAAACTTGAAAAGTATTTATTCAAATTCAATGAAATTTTGAAGAATTATTCCTTGTTTGTAGATGAACAGATTAATGATGGCTTTTAGAGGTAACCCTATTGTAAACCAAAATATGTACATTTCGATTATGTACATTTCTGATTTTTGCAAAATTGCCTTTTTTACTATAAAGATGGATGAATAATGTAAAAAGCCATCATTAATTTGTTTGTATAGCATCATAATATATATCTTTAAAATGTAGAATGTATACGCCTCTATACCTCTGAGGAGATGCGTTTTGAATGTTGACTTGCTAAAAGTCTAAAATTTTATTTTTCTCTATATTATTGATGTTTAAACTCTTATTTTAAGTCCACATTACGTTTCACTAAGTTAGCCGTGATCTCCACCACGGTGGAAATCAACTCAACCATTTTAATAGCTTTCGTCAACATTCCATGCCCTGTTAACTGCCCCCCGAGACCTAGTGGTATTATAGAGATAATCTCCTCCGGTTACACGCAGTAAACCGATAAGAACGGTGTAAACGGTGATAAAATTCTACTAGAGGCACGAATCTCTCAACCTCTCCTAAGGCCTGAGAAGCGGTTATTTTCTAACTTGGGTGAAACGTAATGAATTGTCTTTAATTTAGTTTTGTTGGATTCCCCATATTCTAAGCTTTCCAGAAATGTATGGTTTGTAGGGGGTAGCTTTAATGGTTAGAAAGATATTCCTGATATAGTACAAATGTGCAAAAACGTCAAATAATACCCCCACTGGGCCCCTTAAGTGTCCTTCATGTACATGTACGTCGAACCCTAATCATATTTGTGTCGTAATTGATTTGAATTGACTTATTTATTTCCAATTTTTTTCAAAACAATACCGTACATCGTAAGGTATATTATACAAAGGTGTAAACAAAATAATACGAAAAAAAAAATGAATTTTACATTGTTCAATGGCTTATTAAAGGATTTCTCGGTCAATTTCGTAAGTAGGCCACACGAATTCATTTTGTTTGCATTCAATTTCGCCGATTTTGTCACCGCAGCTGTATTTTGTAGTTCAAATTCTTTTTTTAGCATTTGAATTCATATAACGATCATTCGAAAACATTTTGTTTGCATTCGATTAAAAACGTGTTCCTAGCTATTTCGTAAAATTGTCATTGAATTTAAAGCGAGACAATTCGAGATTACGTAATACCGTCCTTTGTTAATTCCGTTGGCGAAATTGAATGCTAATAGCGTGCTTTTTAAATTGAATGCTTTAAAGTGCTAAACCACTTGAGAGAAGAGGTAAATAGAATGAAAGAAATACAATTTTGAACGACATTTTTAAGCCTTCAGCTTAAATTCGCGAATTTAAATGAACCACTTATCAATACGAATGAAAAGTTTACGAAATTGGCCGAGAAAACCTATATTATAAAACATTAAGGTATATAATGTACTTCACCTCTATGTGACTACGCACACGTTACCACGACATTTTATTAAAGAAAGAAGTAATTAATCCATAAAGTTATGGTGGATGGGCATCTTGGAGAGGGACATTAACCGTCTATGTCTTTTCAGTGCCAATCTCCACGTTTGATGGCGTACCAATGTGCCAATTGTGCACATACCGTGCATGTATGTTGAATAGTGTACTAGTATCAATATGATTGTTTTGCAATCTCGACTGCAGTACAGGAAGATGATATTTAACCTGTAGGCCCGATTTACAGTTGACTATTTACCAATACTATATGACTTAGTAAAATGCGAGTCATTGATTGGCTCAACACAGCTACGTGATTGCAATACTATTTTGTTTTATATAACACCTTATAATGTTCTCGCAATGTGATTGGTTGAATTCATGTCACATGACATTCGTGGAAATGCTCTATTGCACGATTTTGACGTCATAATCGTGCAATAGAACTTTTATTTAGTTTTACATAACACCTTAGAATGTTCTCGAGTTGTGATTGGTTGAATTCTGGTCACATGATATTCAGAAGAAATTATCTATTGCACTCATTAATTAATCTGACCGTGCATTAGTCGATTAATGCACGGCCAGTGACGTCATCAATTAAATGAGTGATGAACTTGTTCACCCTGCACGTTATTAATTGTACATTGCAATTCGTGCGGACATGAATACATGATATGCAGCGCTAGCGAGCTGCATTAGCTAGCTCGATGTTTATGTATTGCGTTGCGAGCATACCCCCTGTTGTTTATTCAGTTGCCTAGTCAACAAGCGCGCTAAGCGCGTAGAAATGTAGAGGCGCGCACGTCGTTAAATGTGAATCGAATTGCGTTAAACACGCGTCGTATACGTATACGATATCCTGACTGCGCTGTAGCTAGCTGTGCACAACTTTACAAAATACAACGATCATGTCACGTTCTAATTTTTTGCACTGTAACTGATTGGATTATTTATCTGGATTAAATCATGGTTTATTTAATTGTGATCGACGAATATGGTACCGGTATATCGTTTACGATGGCGACGAATTTCCTTCTATCAATTAATTGACGCTTAACTAGAGAATTGTCTTGAGACTTGACTGTGATTCTGTAAACACCAATTTGAGTAAATATGCAGTGACTGAGTCGTCTTCAATTTTAACTAAAGCCAAGGGCAAGGCTTCTTTATGCTTTGCAAAATGTGTTCAGTTTTGGAATTGGATGTTTGAATTGTTTGATATACTGTAGATCTAGTCAGTAAAGTCATTGTTTAAATTGGATATTTTAATGGAATAGTCAACCAGCAGCGGCACGTGATTCGACAAGAGAAATTATTTCATGTTGGATGAATCAGAACTTACTACATTTCTAAAAACTATATTTCGGAATTGAATGGAGAGCAATTCACACTTCTTATTCGAGTTATGTTGGAACGGCATGTTTTCTCCTGGAGTAATTAAACTTAAAGGTAAGAAAATATTTTATTTTGTATATAAAGTACAGGTAGGTGTTATCTAAAGGAAATAATGCATACTTTGTTTCAGTTTAGTTTCAGTTTAGTTTATTTCATTTCCAACATAAATCAATATACATATCATTGTACAAAACAAAACAAAGGTTACATTATGGTATAATTAAACAGATGTACAATGAAAATAAGAATCATATACAATAAATGATATGTTTGGAAATGGAGGGATCCACTGAAAAGCAGTGCTTGTAGATTGTGGACCCCTCGAGTAATAATAAAGCAATTGAATAATAATTCATAAACAATTCGAATAATACTTTACAATCGTAATTTTAAAAATAACAATAAATTGTTGTGCGAGGGCAGTCTATTTGCACTCATCGTGCAGCCCCGTCGTTACTATTGAACTCGCTACTTCGTAGCTCGTTCAATATTACTGACGGGGCTGCACGATTCGTGCAAATAGACAAGCCTTATCGCACTCAAAATCATTCAATATTTCCTTACTATTGCACGATTTTGACGTCATAAACGTGCAGTGGAATGTTCATGTAGTTATTTTGTGCAAGCGCCAGCGCGCGTTAAAAAAAATGCGGGCATTGCGCAGATTTTCCATTCAAGAACAAGCGCATTAACAAACATAACGCACCCCAAAGCGGCTGTGCGCGAGGAATTGAAGTTTGCATAAAGAAACTAGCGCGCAGAGCTTGCTAGAGCTGGGCCAGGGGCGGTAAAGTGTAAATTCCCCCAAAAATCAAATTAAAAGGATCTATTTTAGTTTTTACACCTAGGTGTCATATAAAACAAATAATGAATGTTTTTTTTTCCATTCGTGCAATGGTACGAATATTTTCATTCGGTGAAAGATGGAATGTTCCATTTAACTCGACTCCGCCTCGTTGAATGGAACAACTTTCCATCTTTCACCTCATGCAAATATTCGTACCATTGCACTCATAAACATTCATTATTTGTATAATATTACACAGCGGACCCCACTATTTACCGCATGGCGCGCCCTGCAAGAGATATTTAGGCTCTTTTCGCAAGTGTGTGGACGACGACGCATTTCTCGTCCTCTAACGATGCGAATTGGATGTAGTCAATGTGCGTTCACAATGATGTTGTTCCCTCCCGCACACAATCATGACAAACACCCACACACACACTTACACACGTTCATAGGAACACAATCACACGCACACACACACACACACACACACACGCACACACACACACACACACACACACACACACACACACACACACACACACACACACACACACACACACACACACTCACACGCACACACAAGCACTAAAACACAACACACACCCTTACACACACATATATACACACTCACGCACATACATACACACACGCACGCACGCACTCGCACTCAAACAAACACAAACGCACACACATTCACACACACACACACACACACACACACACACACACACACACACACACGCACACCACATTTACACAAATATCCACCGCACATAGACATACACACGTTACACACACATACATGTTGATCATTATCTGATTACGTCATTTTGAAGACGGCGTCATGGATTTTCCGACGACCCTGAAATCGGGGATGGACGAGTGCGCAAATTGGCCTGAAGACAACCTCAATGACGTCATTTTTCTCTTAAATGACGTCACTTCTTCGTCGTCCTCAGTGACAACGTGGCTTGCGAAAAGACGCTATTGTATTATGACGACACAGTGAGTGAGAGAGAGTGAGAGAGAATGAGAGAGAGAGGGGGAGGGTGGTTCTATTATGACGTCAAAAAGAATTGTGAACATATTGCTTCGAAAAGCCACATTTTCTAATCGAGCTCAGAGAGGCTGAAAGTATGATTTTTGTCATATAATATAACAGTTGTTAACTTTGATGTCGGGAAAATCATGGAATGTTTCCTCGGGATTTGAAAAAAATTTCGTGAAGACAATAAGTCCCTCGACTACGTCCCGATCGGAGAGGAACATTCTGTGATATTCCCTCGACAGTTAAACATCTGTATAATATAATAATTAGGATAATGATATAGGACTTTTTTTAATGCGCAAATTCAATATTTTGACAGATGCTCAAGTCGCAGTCAAAAATAATTTACACACAGCAAATATTCATAACATTACAAATGAAAATGTACCTAATAAAAAACACATGTTAGTATTATAAGCAGCAAACGTGTATACATGAATATTATAAACAACTACGAACACATACATATATTGGGCAAACAAGCGAGAAAAGAGTAAAGCAATTCAGTGAAAGGCGACTTGAAAGAGCGGTGAAAGAGATAAACAATAATAGCCTACACTCAGAATGTACATTTTTTGCGCAGGCAAAGCAACCAACATCGTAATTACCGAAGAACATGGGGGGGGGGGGGGGGGGGGGGGTTGCTATACTGGCAAAGAAAGTGGTAGTACTTAGGGCTTACACGCTTGTGATGGATATGCCCACTACACAAAGTGATCTCTGGAGAAATGTGCCAGGCTTTTGTCATATTAATGTGCATGGCTTATCTACTATGCTAAAATAATAGCGTGTGCACAGTTGGGATGGGGCCATGCATGGGGCGTATCAGAGCGAACTGATTTAACTATTCTAGATACGCAACTGTCATGAAAGTGCTTATCAAAGAAATGTTTTATACCTTTTTATATTGGTTTGAGTGGCTTATCTATGTGAAAATATGAACTCGGTACACAGTGGCTCAGCCCCTGCCGTTATATGCTGGATTCGCCATTGTGAAAGAACATATTTAATTTCGTTGTATGAACTCTTCCTGGATTACAATCACAATATACATCAGCGTCATGTAAGAACTTAAAAAGTATTACATTGAGTCGAAATATATGTACAATATCCTCCTTGGTAAAAGAAAATGCATTGAAATGTGGGATATTCAAACAAAATAATCTTACAAGTATCATGAACATGTTGGACTGTTACTTTCCAGATGTTTTATTTTTTATCATGTTAATTGTGGTAAGCCTTCTGCTGTCATTATAATCAAAATTATCAGGAGAAAAGGAAGGCCTTCTTTATTTGAGATGAAAGCTCATATCTTTCTCGAATTAGAGAATTTTAAGGTAACTTTACGTCCTGAATCGAAATAAAAACTCAGACTGTGTGTTTAGATGCCCTCTACAGTGGTCCGACTGATTGGGGGGGGGGGGGAGGGGGGGGGAGGGGGGGGGGGCTCGTGATTTGTTTGGCACACTTTCAATGTTTACAATTATGTTTGATTGTTTTGTCAAACTATAGGGGGCATGTCTAAGCTCTTTGTCTAGCCCGCCAGGGTAGTATATTTTGTTTTCTTCGTAAAGGATAAGCCTGAAGCATGTTTCAAACCGCCAATTGTGTATTACGTAAGGGGAAACCCCCTGATATATGCTGAATAACGACAACCAAATGTTGTATGGAGATGCCTGCAAAAATTGCGTAATGGAGCAGTCACACGGGGACTTGCGACGACCTGCAACAGCCTGCAACAAGACAATAGAACTTATGAAGGACCGATCATGTTCGAAATAACTAGACGTTACAACAGAATGCAAATATCGCAATAAATTCGGTATAATTCCCAATTATAGCAATACATAGGTTTTGTGCATTACATTTTGGCTAAAATAAACCTTACATGTGATTTACCGTGCTTAATAAGCATTATAAGCCTGGTTTTGGGTTGTCGATCGAACAATAGCACGATTGGTCACGAGGAACGCATGCGCCGTGTGTTCTCTTGCGACGGCAGGTTCCCATCAATAAAAGAGAGAGAGAGAGCATGCGGTTATTGCGGTGGCTGCAGCTCACCCTATTGTCCTATTGAAATTGTATCCATGGCAAATATTCATGGTTTGGTAGACAATACTTAATCCTGAATACTTCAGGCAAGTCTCATCGCATGCGGTAATTGCGGTGACCTATTGAAATTGTATCCATGGCAACGATGCGTTTGGTAGACAATCATTTGTCCTGAATACTCCAGGCAAGCCTCTAGTTATTTTTGCTTTTCATCAAAAGTTATTCATTCTCATTACACACCCTCACAATTGAAAGGGAAGTATTCAACCGACAGGTTTGTATTGTCATGATTGGGATCGGCATCCACATAACAACGAAGGGGGAGGGGGGGGGGGGGGGGGGGGGGGCTCGGCTCTTGCGCTCTCGGCCCCAAGATTCTCCTTCATGTCCCACAGTTATTGTTTTTGTAAATTTCATATAAGCTTGGTGCGCCAATAGGGTAGCCCAACGCTAGCATGCTCCTCGGGGAGTAGAGGATGTGTACAATGCGGGTCTGACGCTTATAATAGAGGCTATTATATAGGCGCTATATCAATACGAACTACTATTATTATTAATTATTATTAAATAATATTATCGTTATAATTATCAATATTACTATTATAATTATTATTATTATTATTAGGAGTAGTAGTAGTAGTAGTAGTAGTAGTAGTAGTAGTAGTAGTAGTAGTAGTAGTAGTAGTAGTAGTAGTAGTAGTAGTAGTGTGACGGCTTGTCATAACAGCTTGGATGTACACTTGGCTTGCCATAGGCAAGACACGTTGGAAGTTAACTTGGCTTGAAATTACAAACATCACGGCCTTTCTTGTGTGTTTTATTTGGTATTTTGCGAGGAACTCGGGAGAGTGTACTGGTTATGGAGTGTCGTACCATCAACTCATAACAGTTGGGGGCTTGTAGCCGGGAGAATTTGTAGTTTTTCTGCAAGTTTGGAGGTAATATGGCCGGTTTTTGTTGATGTATTTCGTTCGAAGTCATGCGTGTTAATTTGGTTACAGTCCGTTATTCCGAAGGTTCGTTATTCCGAAGGTTCAGTTATTCCGAAGGTTCGTTATTCCGAAGGTTCGTTATTCCGAAGGTTCGTTATTCCGAAGGTTCGTTATTCCGAAGGTTCGTTATTACGAAGGTTCGTTATTCCGAAGGTTCGTTGATCCGAAAATAAAATCGGGTTCGTTATTCCGAAGGTTCGTTATTCCGAAGGTTCGTTGATCCGAAAATAAAATCGGGTTCGTTATTCCGAAAATTAAATCGGGCTTGTTATAATACTATAGTTTGTGTTTTGTTTATTTAATTTACAGCCTGCATTAAGCATACCCCTCCCCCTTTCCCTCCCTTGGCCAGACCAATCAAACATTCAAGTTTATTTTATCTCTTTATATGAAATTATAGCATTATTTTTGTTTGCTGTCCAACTCCAAGCATAGAGAAGCTGATGGAGATGCGGAAAGATGATCTGTTGGAAATTGCATTGTACTTCTATGTTAATGAGGCTACATCCTGCATGACTAGATCTAAGGTCCGGAAACTGATCGTTAGTAGTCTGGTGGCAAGGCAGGTTTTGCCGGAGTCATCGATGAGCTGTGTTGAAGATTTTGCTTTGCGAAGGAGAGTGGAGGAGATTGAGAGACAGATTAAAGTTCTCCAGGGGAGACAGCATGAAGAGAAAGCAAGAGAGTCTGATGTGAGTGTTGGAGATAGCTTGTTGAGTTCGTTAAATAGAAGTGACACAAGGAAAAGACATTCAGACATACATGTACAAACACAATCACAAGGTGTCAGTGATACAGGGGATTTGAGTGTTTGCTCGAGTACGGTGATGTTCGGTCCAGGTGTTCGTGGAAATCCTTGGGATGATGTAGAAGGTCGTCTTAACCATGGTAGTAGGGAGAAGGTCGGAGAGATGGCGACGGCTTTGAACGACATCCAAGATGACGTCGGGCAGATGATGACTGCGCTTGACAGGATGATGTCTTCTGGCGTCGCAGACCAATCCTCTGGTGGCAGGCGAGCTGGACGACATGCTGGACGGCAACAATCTGGTGGTGCAGAGCTTCATGGCAGGCTGGAGACCTCTCTACCCGGAAGCGGTGACAGAGCAGATGTCCTGGTGCGGCCTGATGAGGTGTCTGCTTGTGGTCCAGATGACTACAGGTTTGATCGTTGTGACGGAGCAGATGTCCTGGTGAGCCCTGATGAGGTGTCTGCTTGTGGTCCAGATGACCGCAGGTTTGATCGGCCTGCATTCCAGGAGAGGAGGAGCCCAACTGGTGAGATGGTGCTGTCAGCTTCCAGTCCTGATGATGGTAGGCATGTTCCGCCTATCATCCGGGAGAGAGACTTTGAAAGTGAAGCTGCGCTGGAGAGCCTGGAAGAGGTGCCAGCGGGGGGACCGGATGGAGACCGGCTAGAATTTGAGAGACCTGATAGAGGCCAGAGGGATGAAGCAGAGTCCTCTACAGTTTCAGCTTGTGATCTAGGTGATCGCAGGCATGTTCAGCCTGCACTCCAGGAGAGGGTCGAGCTTTGTGAGGCGGCGTCTTCTGATGTCGAGGAAGCTGACCAGGTGGAGAGGCGACAAGGTGGTCGACGTCGGGCCAGAACTTATTCACGTCATCGACGCAGGGCGAGAGGTACTAGGCGACGATGCGGTGTTCGACGAGCCAGAGCTAGATGGCGAGCAGGAGCTCGTCAGTTTCGGACTCGTGTTCGACGTGATGCTGGAAGGAGACGTCAGTGGAGGCCTCGTCGCAAGTCGCGCTTGATGGAGTTGCGAGTGAGTGGTCGTCGACCGAGAAGACCAGGTGATCGCTGTGAATGCTGTCAAGGTGAACTGAGAAGCCAGTCAGTAGCGTTTCAGCGACTGGACTTTAAAAAGAGGAAGAAGTTAATCGATCTTTGTCTCATGTGAATTGATCTTAAAAGCCTGATGAAAAGGACTGGAACAGACAAAGACATCAACGCCTTAATTTGAGTAAAAAGGAACACTTGTTAATCGCTGTGCATAACGAAATGGGCTGATATCAGACTGTGAACATTTAACAAGAAATGACACTTGAAATCTCAGCTCGAAAAGGACTTTGCGAATGAAATCAGGAAAGACTGAATTTAAGAGATCCTGATGAACATTTCAGAGAAAAATTAACGGGTTGTTCTTTTGTACTTTTATTATGATGATGTATTAGCTATGCATTCATTTTAATGTTGTCTTCCCTTAAACAGGATGGTTGGGCGGACAGCTTGCAGACGTAATTATTAAATTTGCTTCTTTCTTTTGCAGGATGACTTTGATAAGGAAGATTAATGCAGTTAGCAGTTTCAAGAAGAAAAAAATAATGTTTCACATGTTCAGTTTGTATGTTCTTGCATTGCGGGTGAAAAATCCATTCTCATACGTTGTAAGAACAGGTTGATGTATTTTTCTTTTGTGTGAGATTTGTAGAGTAACATGTAGAAGATTTTGTGGAAATGTTTAAAACTCGGGAGAGTGTACTGGTTATGGAGTGTCGTACCATCAACTCATAACAGTAGTAGTAGTAGTAGTAGTAGTAGTAGTATTCCATAATTTGTGCATCAAGACCATATATATATAAGAGCAGATAGATATTAACGCTCATCCTTGAATTGCGGAACATTTTGTGAGTGTTTATACAGGGTGGCCCAGAAATAACGGAACGGGGTGCTTGCTATAATGAAGACACATGATGCCCGTCATAGCAACTAGTAACGTTCAATGCGTGCGCCATTGTTAGTACCCCTTCTTCTCTATACACGGCTGAAAGCACACTCACAATGGCGCACGGTTGATCGTAATGGAGCAGTCACACGATGCTTGCGACGACCTGCAACAAGACAATAGAACTTATGAAGGGCCGATCATGTTCGAAATAACTAGACGTTACATCAGAATGCAAATATCGCAATAAATTCGGTATTATTCCCAATTATAGCCATAAATAGGTTGTATGTATTACATTTAGGCTAAAGTAAACCTAACATGTTATTTACCGTGCTTAATAAGCATCATAAGCCTGGTTTTGGGTTGTCGATCGAACAATTATAGCACGACTGGTCACGAGGAACGCATGCGCCGTGTGTTCTCTTGCGACGGCAGGTTCCCGTCGCAAGGTTTTTGAACATCAAAAAGTCGGTTCAAAATCCGTTGCGATCAAAACAATAGAAGAGAGAGAGAAAGAGCATGCGGTGATTGCGGTTATTGCGGTGGCTTCATCTCACCCTATTGACCTATTGAAATTGCATCCATGGCAAATATTCATGGTTTGGTAGACAATACTTAATCCTGAATACTTCAGGCAAGTCTCGTCGCATGCGGTGATTGCGGTGACCTATTGAAATCGTATCCATGGCAACGATGCATGGTTTGGTAGACAATGATTTATACTGAATACTCCAGGCAAGCCTCCAGATATTTCTGCTTTTCATCAAAAGTTTTTTATTCTCATTACACACCTACACACCCTCATCATTGAAAGGGAGGTATTCACCCGACAGGTTTGTATTGTCATGATTGGGATCGGCATCCACATGACAGCGAAGGAGGGGGGGGGGGGGGGGGTCTCGGCTCTTGCGCTCTTGGGCCCAAATAACAGTTGTTATTTTTGTTGTTTTTCTAACTTTTTTACCGCGGTAATTTATATTTGGACCATTTTGGGTCTTTGTATGAGTTAAAAAGCCAAAAGCTTGCACCCCGACCCCCATCCTATGTTTATATTTTGCAACATTTGTCTTGCTCCATACTAAGCATACTCAGGTTAATTTCATATAAACTTGGTGCACCAATAGGGTTGCCCACCGCTAGTATGTGTGTACAAGATAATTGTTAAATGCGCGGGTCTGACGCTTAGAGGCTATTAGGCGCGATATAAATACGAACTACTAATATTATTAATTATTATTAAATATTATTGTTATTATTATCATTATTACTATTATAATTAGTAGTAGTAGTAGTAGTAGTAGTAGTAGTAGTAGTAGTAGTAGTAGTAGTATTAGTAGTATCATTCTTCCATAATTTGTGCATCATATTATACACCATATCAATATAAGAGCAGAGAGGTATTAACGCTCATCCTTGAAATGCGAAACATTTTGTGAGTGTTTATATTGTATAGCTGCAGTGAGTTTGTACAGGGCGGTGATGTATTACAGACTATGACATTATCCGCATTTCATATGCGCACGTGACCAAATCGCAAGCTGTTGCAGGTCGTCGCAAGCCCGTGTGACTGCTCCATAAGGTCTCATTAATAAACAATGACATACAACCACAAAGCACAGTAACTCATCGATAATGTACACCCACACACACACACGCATACACACACACACACACACACACACACACACACACACACCCACACACACACACACACACACACACACGCGCACACACACACGCACATGTACAACAATCTTGCTCTTCAGTCTCATTGCCCTTGGAACCACTAGGCGTTCTCCACGGAAGATCAGGCAAGCAACCACTGTATTAAAGGGACAGTCCCTCTTTTACAAAACGTCTGAACAGTTTCCAGTTGACGGATGGGGGTGCATGTAACACACACACAACAAATCAGATCGAACAGCCGTATAATTTGGATTCTACGAATGAAAAACGAATGCGTCCCTCCATCAGACTATCTATATTGGTCAATAAAAGAGTTTAAACCGATTTAGCATAATATTACAACTATATTGTACTCAAGGGCGTCGATTTCTTCTCATGGTTGGGGGGATGATCAGTCATTGTGAGGGAGCGAAGCGACCGTGGGGGCAGGGGTGGATGTAGCTTTTTGCTATGGGGGGGATTCACCCAATGACGATGCGGAGCATCGTCTACGAGCCGCGAAGCGGCGAGGCGATTTTTTTTTTACCCAATGACGATGCGGAGCATCGTCCACAAGCCGCGAAGCGGCGAGGCGATTTTTGTGTGGCTATTTTGCTAAGGGGGGGGGATTTACCCAATGATGATGCAGAGCATCGTCCACGAGCCGCGTAGCGGCGAGGCGATTTTTTTTTTGTGGCTATTTTGCTAAGGGGGGGGGGGGAGTTTGACCCAATGACGATGCGGAGCATCGTCCACGAGCCGCGTAGCGGCGAGGCGATTTTTTGGAGGCTATTTTGCTAAGGGGGAGGGGGGGGGGGGGGTGACCCAATGACGATACGGATACTGTGTGGGTCTGGACACAATGATGGCGTTTTTCTATGCACATCACATTTTCACTTGGCAGCCCAAGGGGGGGGGGGTTTAAACCCATGATGGCGTTTGTCTATGCACATCACATTTTCACTTGGCAGCCCAAGGGGGGGGGGGGTTTAAACCCCTACCCCCCCCCCCCCCCCCCCCCCCGTAGATCCGCGCCTGGGGGCGGGAGGGGGTGTCCCCCCTCCCACGGTATGAAGCTTTTGCATTTTGGGGCTTGAAATTGTGCAATCTGGAGTATACATAAGGCATCAATTTCACGTTTTATAAACTTGTTTCTGAGTTACCCTGTAATAGATAAACACAATTAATGAAATCAAGTTTGCAGAAAACCAAAGGGGGGATCGCACATCTTTTGCTTATGGAGGAATGAGTAAGGACTTTCTAACATAAGACATACGATATAAGAAACTATACACATCAGTCACATACACAACTGGATGCTCAAAGCAGGGGTGTAGATCCGTTTTTGAGATTGGGGGGGCGAAATTTGAAAAATTTTCCAGAGTGACCACTGAGAGACATTGGCATGCCCGGAAGTTTTATTATGCGCTCATTGAAAGTGTCTTGATGGCTCGAAGACCTGACTTTGGGGGGCACCCACATTTGGGGACAATAATAGGGGTCCAGGGGGCGGAGCCCCCGGAAGCTTTTATATTTCAGACATTTGCTCCTAGCATGAGTGTTAAAATTGTATAAAATAGTGAACCTACTCATAACGTATTTTTAAAGGGCATAGCGAGGAAAAGACTGAGCCTTGCATGAGATGGATCCACGTGATCATGTATACTATAGAGCCATCGATATAGTCTAGGGCATTGGGCTCCCATGAAACTAAGCAAGGGCGTCAACAATTTCTCAAAAGTGTAGGGGAGACATTGCGAGGAAGAGAAGCGACCGAGCGGGGGAGGGTGTGGGAGGGGGTTCCCCCCTCCCACAGTAGGGAGCTTTTGTATTTTTGGGCGTGAAATTGTGCGATTTGATGCACACCTGAGACAGACATTTCACGTAATATGCAGTATATAGGTATGGAACCAAACATACATAATGACAAAGGGAGGGGGACAATCTGCTCCTTTTTCAAATGTGGGGGGACATGATATTCCAATTTGATTTGCGTTCAGCGCAAATGTACCGAGATTATTTTTATTTTCTGTGACGGTGTGCTATCTATAGATGAGGGTTTAATAAACTTCGTTTGAGAAATTACGCTGCCCAACACATTTCAAAAGGTGAGTTCCCGCAACCCAAATGAAACTTGCAATATGAGAAACGCGCGAAGCGCGCGGCAAAAAAGAGATTTACAGTCCTTTTCAAACTAAAAAAACGGCTATTTTGAAGATTAATTATTGATAAATGTGTCTTTCCCCTCTTTGGCATTCTATCACTCGATTTTTTTCTTCCTCATTTTCGGAATTATTGGGGGGCGAAATGATATGTTCGCCCCCCCCCAATATTTTCATTGGGGGGGCGACCGCCCCCCCCCCCCTGCCCCCCCCCCCCCCTAGGATCGACACCCCTGGCTCAAAGTGGTGTATATTAGTCCAATTTGGTAGCCTCTTCCACAATTACATGCGCCAGTATACTTCTTTTTTTTTTTTTACCCTCCCAAATATTGTATGAATGTTGTTTGGACATAAAATGTAATTTGGAGCAAATTTTGGGTACAAATGTTGGTCTCCCCTTCACTTATAGAAAGACTTTGACCAATAAATCCTTTTAAGAGCGTAGCCGTCAACAAAAAATCAATAATCTCCCTCGTTTGTTTTTGTCTTTATTCCTTTTTTTTAATTTGTACTCTCATTAACTGGGAAATATAATTCCACATTTAAAGGCTTACGTCTTACAAAACTTAGAATGAAAATGCTTCGTTATTTCGAAGGTTCGTTATTCCGAAGGTTCTTTATTCCAAAGTTTCGTTATTCCGAACACGCAAATTTCGTATACCTGAGGGTTCGTTAATCCTAAAATGAAATAGGGTTCGTTAATCCGAACATTTCTTGCATTATTCCGAAGGTTCGTTATTCCGAAGGTTCGTTATTCCGAGGGTTCGTTATTCCGAAGGTTCGCTATTCCGAAAATGAAATCAGGTTTGTTATTCCGAAGGTTCGTTAGTCCGAAAATAAAATCGGGTTCGTTATTCCGAAGGTTCGTTAATCCGAAGGTCCGTTATTCCGAGGGTTCGTTATTCCGAAGGTTCGCTATTCCTAAAATGAAATCGGGTTCGTTAATCCGAAAATGAATTTTGGTTTGTTATAATGCTATAATTTCATATAAAGAGATAAAATAAACTTAAATGTTTGATTGGTCTGGCCAAGAGAGGGAAAGGGGGAGGGGTATGCTTAATGCAGGCTGTAAATTAAATAAACAAAACACAAATTATAGTATTATAACAAACTCGATTTAATTTTCGGATCAACGAACCCTATTTTATTTTCGGACTAATGAACCTTCGGAATAACGAACCCGATTTCGTTTTAGGAATAGGCATAGCGAACCTTCGGAATAACGAACCCTCGGAATAACGAACCTTCGAAATAACGAACCTTCGGAATAACGAACCTTCGGAATAACGAACCTTCGTAATAACTGAACCTTCGGAATAACGAACCTTCGGAATAACGGACTGTAACCATACATTGAATGTGGTCTTATTATTGTGTACACAGTGAGAAAGCGGTGAGGATACTGCCCCTTGATTATGACTACAACCCAGAATGAAAATGCGTACATCTTACAAAAGAACATACAAACAGACATTACATTATACATTGAATATGGTCTTATTATGGCTTGGTACGAACAGTCACGTCACGTTCACGTCACGTCACGTGAAGGTTCTGTACCTTTTGTGAAACAGGTCACCCAAATCTACGAAGTGTTGGGTTACGTGACCCAACAGTTTGTAGATATACTATATGCAATTCATGAAAGCTCACGTAAATTGGCGCTTGCGTAAAACAAATTAATGTAAATTGTCGTTGAGAAGAGACTAATTCTCGGTAAATTTAATCGTGAACGAACCCGTCCTACCTATACTGTAAATACCAATTATAGGCGTACACGTCACAGGCCTGGGGGCAGGGGGATGGACACCCCCTACCCCCATCCCCACCCCCTTACATAATTCAAGAAATGTCTTGGTCTCGGCCTCGAAATTTGTGACCGGTCCTGGTCTCGTCCTCGGCTGCGGTCATTTTCTACGGACACCCCCTACCCACACTCCCCCGCTTACTTCAATTTGTCTGACGAAATATCCCCCCCCCCCCTACACCCACCCCTTGAACAAATCCTGGGTACGCCACTGCCTACAAGTAGCTAGTTCGAATGTCAAATACATTAATTGATTTATTTAATATTGATTGGTTGGTGTGATTGTTACATTATAATGATTGACTGATTAATTGATAGATTGACTCGATTCAATAACCATAAATAATATTAATCAAATCATTGTTTTATTACTTTTAAACTCATTGATCACTGCAACTCACTCACTCACTCACTTTCACAGGCATGCACAGCATGCACAAATCCTGGGTACGCCACTGCCTACAAGTAGCTAGTTCGAATGTCAAATACATTAATTGATTTATTTAATATTGATTGGTTGGTGTGATTGTTACATTATAATGATTGACTGATTAATTGATAGATTGACTCGATTCAATAACCATAAATAATATTAATCAAATCATTGTTTTATTACTTTTAAACTCATTGATCACTGCAACTCACTCACTCACTCACTTTCACAGGCATGCACAGTATACAACGCCGTTAAGGGCCAGTACGCTCAGACGTCGAGCACGGGAACTTCACAGCGTATGCGAACTGAATTGTCCGCTGCGTGTAGCAATTCAGCTGGAAATCAACATTTGCCAAAATCCACGCACGACACGTCTTTAGAAACCAGGGGCGTCGATCACGGGGGGGATGGGGGGGATATATCCCCCCCAATATTTGAGGTGGGGGGGATGGCCTGTATTATCATCCCCCCCAATATTTTGGAGGGTAAAAAAAAAAAAAAAAAAAAGTATACTGGCGCATGTAATTGTGGAAGAGGCTACCATAAGCAAAACAAGAAGTGCGATCCGCCCTTTGGTTTTCTGCAAACTTGATTTCATTAATTGTGTTTATCTATAACACGCTAACTCAGAAACAAGTTTATAAAACGTGAAATTTATGCCTTAGGTATGCTCCAGATTGCACAATTTCAAGCCCCAAAATGCAAAAGCTTCCTACCGTGGGAGGGGGGACACCCCCTCCCACACCCACCCCCCCCCCCCCCAGGCGCGGATCTACGGGGGGGGGGGGGGGGGGGGGGGGTTGCCAAGTGAAAATGTGATGTGCATAGACAAACGCCATCATGGGTTTAAACCCCCCCCCCCCCCCCTTGGGCTGCCAAGTGAAAATGTGATGTGCATAGAAAAACGCCATCATTGTGTCCAGACCCACACAGTATCCGTATTCATTGGGTCAAACCCCCCCCCCCCTTAGCAAAATAGCCCCAAAAAATCGCCTCGCCGCTACGCGGCTCGTGGACGATGCTCCGCATCGTCATTGGGTCAACCCCCCCCCCTTAGCAAAATAGCCCCCCAAAAAATCGCCTCGCCGCTTCGCGGCTCGTGGACGATGCTCCGCATCGTCATTGGGTCAAACCCTCCCCTTAGCAAAATAGCCAAAAAAATCGCCTCGCCGCTACGCGGCTCGGACTTCGCGGCTCGTGGACGATGCTCCGCATCGTCATTGGGTCAAACCCCCTGATCATCCCCCCCAACCATGAGAAGAAATCGACGCCCTTGGCTTGTTAGAAACACTCCAATAACAAGACAAATAATGCAAGTGGTATGGTTGTACATTACCTAAATGACAGAACTGCATATTATCGTCTCAGATTACTCTGAATTATGCACGTACATATTATAAACATAATGATTGAAAAGATTTGATAAGGGGGTATCGGCATTTTCGTCGACATTTTTAAATCTCTTTGTGCGTGCATGTCTAGTCTTAGTAACAAGCGTTTGCAATTTAAAAAATCTTGATTAAACGCTCACGTCACGATTTGGTTAACGCGACACTTCGAGTTTTACCGGCATGGAAAACGACAAATTGTTGGGTCACTTTACCCTACACTTCGTAGATTTGGGTGACCTGTTTCACAAAAGGTACAGAACCGTTTACGTGACGTTAACGTGAACGTGACGTGACTGTTCGTACCAAGCCTCTTATTATTGAGTACACAGTGAGGAAGCGGTGGGTTTTAGTGAGGATACTGCCCCTTGATTAAGGCTGCAACCCACGTTCCTGGAACGCTTGTCATTCAATAATTACCTCCATATTATAGGGAAATATTTGAAATATCAACACTAATTTCATTCTTCGGTTGTTACCGTAAGTCAAACAGTAAGATACTATATACATTTGAAAGCTCTTGGTTGAATTTGACAAAGCTAATGGATCACTTTAAAGGTAGTTCGTATTTTAAACCATGCAGGCGCAATGTGTCATCTTGCAAATGCCCTGCGCACGGTGCGAAATACACACTCGCTCATCGTTATGCAGTGCGCCTAACTTGCCTAGTAACCATGTAACGATGTTCGGACAGGTTTGGACAGGTTTAAACAGGTTATACGATCCCCAGGCATGACATCTTGTAAGTTGAACCATCTCGTATATTATATATATGGTGTCATGAAAAGCATCCAGGGAGCGTAATTAATGGATCAAAAATACTTCCGAAATAATCTCCCTCGTTTGTTTTTGTCTTTATTCTTGTTTTTTATGTTTTCCTCTCATGAACTGAGAAATATAATATCACATTTCACGTGACTACTGTTTTTGCTAATCGGACATGGGTGAAACATTGCACCACCTGCGTTCCAGCATGACTGATGCCGCTTTGCTCGCAACCATTGAGGAACGAAATATGATATTGCTGCGGAAATTATACATGTACATGTATACTTTGGGGAGTAGAGCTCGTTACTATTATAGCTCCAGCTCTTACTTTAGTTCCATGTTAACTGGTTCCTGTTCTACAGATGGATAAGCCTTCAGTGAGTGGAGTCGAAGCGTACATACACCTCCTAGCCTGAGTATACATTCACCATTAAACGATTAGTAACGCACCCACATGGACACAGAGCCAACTCCACCCGATCAAGCTGGTTTTCAATCGGATCGGGTCAATGTGCATTGACACTCCTTAGGCCGGCGTTGTGCCCTCAACCCCCTGTACTACTTTCTCGCGCCCTGTCCGATGGCGAAACGGAAACACGATATTGCATGATGAAGGTTGTCAATTATGAGATTTAAAAATGAAACATGCCCCTGGTTTCAAATAAAACGTACTCAAAAGGCACCATAATACACTGTAATAAAGGCATGATTTTAGAATCGAATGGGTTGACACATGCACAATAGCTGCGGAATTTGGCAACCTATATGTTTTACATTTAAAGCTTGTCTTTCATTTGACAGCACTACAATATAACATTGTGTATTAAGATTGTACAACCTTTGAATGAAAATATTTAATATAAGAACACATTCCGGGAATATCAGATTCTAAAACAGAGTATTCAAGAAATTACAATCATAATTAAAAGACGAATTAGATATCTCTCTGAATGTCTCCAAAAATAACGTGACAAATATTGCAGTTGTATCTGATTTTGCTGCAAGGTATTCAATTGATTTACCGTGTAATGTCCATGTACAAAAAATGAGAATATGGGACACAGTAGGGATTTTGGTTTGTGTTTGGCGTAAAAAACACATTAACAATCAAAAGATCGGCCGCTCCAAGGTGGCAGTATATCGTCCCAGGGATTTACTTCTCTTTAACCCTGTCAGTTTAATGGCCACAATAAATGTGCATTATCTCAATATTAATGTCATAAGTCAGCACTGGGAGATGAGTTAAATATGTTATCACGCCATTATTGGTTATCATGGTAACGATCGCATGTTCGAATACTGTATGTTTTCATATGAAGGAATGAGAGTTTTCATATAACTTTTAAATGTGATTTTGCTAATTTGATAAATCCAGACGCCTGGTGTCATCTTGCAATTATATTGCTCACGGTGTGAAATACACACTGGCTCAGTGTGTATGTAGTGTGCACAAAAACAAACATAGTTTCGTATCTTCGAACCACGGCGTAACATTTCGAGCAGTGCCCTCTACTTTCCCACACATGACATCTTAGTATGACAAGAATATTTAAGCGATCGGTGAGTGTGACCGTGTTTAGAATCATTCCTTTTCGTTTTCAACTAAACAAATAAAGACAAACAAATCGAGTGTAACTCATTTGCAAAAGGGGTTAGATCCATTTTCATCAAATTTGATTTTGTTGTCTTAATGTATTGATTAATGATTTTTAGTAGCTCTATAAGATGATACAAAGAAAAGTGAAATTCCCATCAAAAAGTGTAAAAAATGGCTAAGAAAAATCTTCTTTTTTTCAAAAGGGGTTAGATCCATTTCAGTTTGTTTGCAAAAGGGGTTAGATCCACTTTATACAATTCCGAGAAAATCAAGTTGTTTTTATTTTCTCCCATATTGCAATATGTTTATGCAAAACAAATTTGTCCTGATATACTACCCTACCATGTGAATGTTAAACTGAGTAATGAAAAAGTCAGCCTGTCTTCATATTTTTAAAATAATGTTCCCCAAAATTGAACTTTGTGGATTTAGCCCTTTTGCAAAAAAAATATTGTACAGTTGAGCAATGTCGGTGACATGTGAGTTGTCATTATGTTTTGCTTTTGATGGGTGAAATTTAATCAGAATGAATAGAAAAAACTTCAGTTATGAGCCAACTCACATACATGTTCATAGTGGGTGATTAAGTTGATTAAGATTAGTTATGTGAATTTTTTGTTTGCAAAAGGTGGCTAGATCCACAAAGTTCAATTTTGGAAATTATTTTAAAATATGAAGACAGGCTGATTTGTTTCATACTCAGTTTTACATTCACATGGTAGGGTAGTATATCAGGACAATTTGTTTTGCATAAACATATTGCAATATGGGAGAAATAAAAAAACTTGATTTTCTCTTAATGGTCTAAAGTGGATCTAACCCCTTTTGCAAACAAGCTCTTTAGTGCAAGTTTAAACCAATTTGAGCTTTCTTGTTTTACGTTTTATTTGGGGCGTAACAAGTAGTTCTTTTTACCAGTGGCGCAGCGTGGTGGAACTGAATGTGTGTGTGGGGGAGGGGACATACATTATGTATGTATTTATTTGCTATTCCTTACCCTTATGTGTTTATCGTTCTGTAAAACATTGAGGACACCCCCCCCCCCCCCCCCCCGTGTTTTTGTTTGCGCTATATACGCCACTGTGGTTCACTGTCAGAATTTGTCAGAATTAGAGCATCGCGCGCGCCAAAACAAGCTTATAAATCATTCGTCCCATTAACATGATTAATGTTTTCGCCATTTTTTATACATTTATTGCGATGTTTCACCATGAATATTTTCGCTACGATATATTGCCATATTTCACCAGTAATTGTTTTCTTTATGATAGATTTATTGCAATGTTTCACTGCTAATCGTAATGTAGTAGTTTACATAAGAATCCACGGCAATGACATACGTCCGTTATTAAGTAAATCGTATAATACAGGGGTGATTTATGACCTATTTTCTTCCTTTGTTCTTTCTCCCTTTCTCAAGGCCCGGTCACACTGTCATCCGACCTATCTAGGACCTAGACCAAACGAGCTAGCTGAGTTAGAGCTGAGTTGCGTGTGTTGTCGTAGGGCTAGGAGTACGACATTTATATACACATTCTGCCATTCCCGTACGATCTAAAAAGCGAAGACACAACATGGTGTGACTGGTACTCTGCATAAGCAGATGAGAGGAATTCAGGTCTATAATAACGCATTAAACTAGAGATAGAGAGGAAAAAGGACGCAAACATATTCAAGTGCTGTGACTACTCTAAGTCAATTTGCCTGTGTGAGGAAATCGAAAAGTGGACCTAAGATAAGTTACAGAAGTCGCAAAGTCTACAAGAAAAATGGTTCAAGTGACAGTAATGCACTCAATTGCCTAGAATAATAAGACTTAACAAAACTAAACCTATACCATACCCCTTTCGCTCTATTTATACATAATAAACATGTATATCCTAATCGAACGGCGCACAAGGGTTGAGTGTAGGTACATCATCGCCGTAGCTTGCTGATTTAACTTCTAAACTAATAAACATGTTTGTTTCCTTACGAACTGTAAAAGTGGCAATATAAAAGTTCTCAGACACTGCGAGCCATTTCAAGAGTTGTTCTAGCCTGCCATTCAAAGGTAAATAAAAATCAGCTATTACCCATCCATTGCGTACCCCACCCCCCCCCCCCCCCCCCCTCCCCCAAAAAAAAGGAATAATAAATAAATTCAATAAATCAATCAATAAATAAATAATTAATAATAATAATCATAATAATACAAATAATAACAATATAGGTTTCCCGGTCAATTTCGTTATTTTATAATGCAATTTCCTATCAGCAGCATTCAATTTCGTCTAATCCGCGCTTGGGATCGACATATCATCATTAAAAATTCGTTTTTAGTCATTCATATTAACTAACAGTCCAACCAATTTCACGCTTGCGTCATTCCAATGTACGCGATCGGTGCTCATTTTCGTTAATGGTCTTTCAATTCATCTCCAGCAGTCTCCGGTCGCATTTCGATGAAATGATGAAATCGAATGCCCATTTGCGAATTTGAAGTTCGCGATTGACATTTGAGTGCCCATATACGAATGTGAATGCTCGGAATATGAATTTAAATGACCAAAGCGACTCTTCAACACTGTTAAAACGCTGTGTAAACAAATTCAACAACTTGTGAAATTTTTCAACAACCGCTGTTTAACATAAATTAATAATAATAACACTTACATATAATTATTGGTGACAATGTAACATTACTTAAAACGCAGACGATACGGTAATTTCTTTGTCTATAGTAGAAAATCATGAATATGTTTATCATGATAATGTCAAACAAATGTGTTAGGTGGTGTGAACACAATTACCTTAAATTTATTGCGCACAAAAAAAAAAAGGAGAATAAAACAAAGATCGAGCAAAATGACTTGCATACCACTCAAATAGTTAAGTTTACATAAAACTATCAAACACAATTTACATACGCATTTAAACAAAATTGCAACGGAATGAAAACTCTAAGATTTGTAATAATCGGCAGTACAAGTCTATGTACAGTAATCGAATCAAGTATGAACTCATAGGTGGAGTGGTGAAATGTGGGCCATTAATTAAATGTGGAATCCAAGAACATTTCTGATGTTTAGAAAAAGCAAGTAACCATACACTTAAGTCATGTGTTACATTTAATAATTAGGACCAGTGAAATGTCATGAATGTGTACATTATTGAGATACATTGCATTGATATTCGATGTATAATATTGCATACACGATTATACCGTGGTACTTTTTGAAAGAGGGATAATAATATTATTGATAAATATTTTTACAATATATAAAATAAAGTCAACACTCACTTTATGCAATTATTATTCATGTTATTTGCAAACACGTGTGATGTGGACGCACATTAGTAATTATTATTAATACTACAACATTATGTATTTTAGGTTTATAAAGGTCAAATATTACAGGGATCTATGTTGACATAATACACAATCTGACGACGGGTTTATAAAATGCTTATTTCTGAAGACTTGTGAAAATTCCATTCTAAATTAATGTGATATAACCCAGTATTGAGCGAAAGAGCAAAGTGTTATTTGCATAACTCATTGCCATAAAGTTTGTACACAATTGGAAATGATTCCAGGGATTTTTTCAGATGTAAATTCCTGAAGGTATTGGGGGGGGGGGGGGGGTGGGGCGTTACGGTAAATGTATTTTGACACATAGCATAGTATAACATTGAATTAATTTGTTTGTGTTGTTAATGTATAATACTTCACTAGCAATTGTAAGAATATGTATAATTGAAAATTATATTTGGTTTGGTTTGAATGCCTTAAAACAAAACAAAAACATTGACTCGAAGCATAATATAAAGGTTTAAATAGTAATAAGCCTTGATTTGCATACAATAGTACACACCCATGATGCATAATTATTCATTCAGGTACGCCCTCATCTTATATTCACTATGCCCCCATTTCACACTCATTGTACCCATTATATATACCCATTATGTAACTGCAATATACGCTATATTTCAATTTTGTAAATTATTGTATTTGTTTTCGATTCGTAAATTGTACTTTATTGTAAAACGTGATTTTGAAAATGATTAATATTATTCATATGAATATTGAATTTAAATATACATTCATTAACGAAATTATGTAATCATATAGTTTATTTATTATTTATTATTTTGAATTTAGTGTTGATTCTATATAGACTAAGTTTACATTATTAATATGACTTACTCGGTGATTAATGAGTAATGTGCAATTTGAAGTTTGTTTAATTGATTTATTATTGTTGTTATATACTGTGTAGCCATGTGAGAAAACAAGAATGTCCATTTATTTGGACAATCAAATCAAATCAAAATAAAATCAATTAAATTAAATAAAAAAAATAACAAAAATAACAAAAGGCAATTTTTAAAAGCTGGTTTCATAATTCGAATATTAGGGGGAAAACAACCAGGCATAACAGAAGCACTAGAGAAGCAAGTGAGTTTCCGTAATTCGCACAAAGTTACTAGATCCCTTTTAAAAAATCATCTTCTGAGTCAGCTTTTGGTGGACTCTGAATGTGGCGCGAACATTTCTTTATCGTATATCGGCTCGAGTTGTATCACTTTAGGGATGGCGGGAAAAGGACGCTAAACCTCATTTGAAAGGCACTAGGTAGGCATTGTCGGAAGGAAAATTACAAAACTAATTATTTTGGACGAGAAATAATCAGTAGTCATACGTGTAAACATGTGATCAAATTATCACCCCTCAAAATCATGTTAATTACAAGTGTAGTAGCGAACTTAATCAAGTTATAAACATTTCCATCATTCTGTAAGATAGCGTTACATTACATTTTCGAAGCCAAGTGTTTAAACTGTCATTATTTTACATCTTCGCTGGTATCTTGGTCGGGACTTATCTGATTGTCTCGAATTTTCCATATATGCTAACATGGATGTATAGACAA
>JBAMJV010002220.1:45000-48823 GCA_037951105.1 Echinarachnius parma | reverse complement strand
TAAAATTCTCTACTAGAGAATTTCAAATTCGATCACTTATAAGTCATACATGGACATTTGGAAAGCAGAAACCTGTTCCATGCTTATATTGGTAATACAAATGCAATGATGTATAAGTGATAACCGCTATAATTTTAAGTAAAATGTTTGGATTTTGACAATGTTACTATATAGATCTCTAATAATGGATTGCAATTAAGCGGAACGCCAGCTCTTGAATCTTCCCGCATGATTGTGATCAAATTCGAAACATAGCCAACAGTGGCCAAAGAACAGTTTTGCGACACCCCTTTTACTCACATTTATACATTTTATACATAGTTATACTCAGATTCATATTTTGCCATCTTTTTTGCAATCCTCGGGTACCCTCTTTTGTCATTAAAAAATTATCTCACTGCTCTTCTGATCCTTTACATAAAATACTACACACACCAAACTAACGCCACTAAACGAGTTCTGCTATTTTGTTCATTACTGCCTCATGCACCTATCCCAGATTCCCATTCATCAAATAAATTATGGATTTGTATTGATCGGACAAAATTAATAATAATGACTTTCCTGTCAGTGTATGTACTCATTATATCTAGGCCGTTTTACCTGTACGGTGCCCATGTGCAAATTAATTATGCAAGGTGCTTCCTAGATCTAAAATAATGACGGAAATGTATCATCAAACATGTGGTTAAAGGGGTAGTTCAGTTTTGGTATAGAGGGCGCTGCACGAAATAATTTTGTTGTTAGATAATGAAAAACTGAGTGTAAAATTTGAAAGAGCATACAATTATTATAATGACAGAATAAACTTTATTTGATCAAAATCGGTTCAGAAACGGCTGAAATATCAATAAATAATATATCCGATCGGAATAAATCTGGGGCCCATAGATTTATTTGATAATTTTTTAACAAATTAAAAAAATTCTTACACTTTTTCTTACATTTTCAAAAGAGGTTTTAAATAGTTGCTGATGATTTTTCTATTTAATCATTATTTCAACAAAACATCACGTGGATAATTTTGTATGAAAAATGGTTAAAACCAATGCTTTGTTAGAGAGCGCCCTCTTGTGCTTTAATGGCTCTTTTTGAATGAATGGCTTTTTACTTATTAGTCGTTTGTGATTTTCTATACCTTTCGAGCATGGTGGAGTTATAACTATTAGTTTGTAATGTTATTGTGCAGGTTTTTCTAAAGCCCAGCCTTATACCAAAACTGTACTACCCCTTTAATATCTGTTCAATATACATTACACAGCATTATGCAATTTGGACGTTAAGTCAATCGACATGAAATAAACCCCAAGCTATAAATAATTAGCTGACAGTTAAGACCTTTCTTGAAGCGTTCCTCATTTAATGTGCATAGTATGTTACGTGCCATTTGTCTACTAAACATGTTTAAATAGAGTAACATATCCCAATAAACCAGTAACATTGGGGGCCTGTACGGGAGTTAATTGAACATCATGACCTCACTCAACCCAAGTCTTGGGTCCGTGTTCGGCATGACGATAGTTCATAAAATATAACCCACACTATAAATAACTAGCTGACAGTGTAGAACTTTCTTTAGAGTTCCTCATTGAACAAGTCTAATGTGCATTTTCTTCACGTTTCATTCGTCTACTTAACGTGTTTAAACAGAGTAACATATCCCAATAAACCAGTAACACTGGGGGCCTGTACGGGAGTTAATTGAACATCATGACCTCACTCAACCCAAGTCTTGGGTCCGTGTTCGGCATGACGATAGTTCATACAATATAACCCACGCTATACTTGATTAGCTGACAGTTTAAAACTTTCCGTAGCGTTCCTCATTTAATGTGCGTTTTCTTCCCCTTTTAATTCGTTTACTAAACATGTTAAAAAAGAGTAACATATTTAAATAAAACAGTAACAGTGGGGGCTTGTCCGGGAGTTAATTGAACCTCATAACCTCGCTCAACCTAATGTACTGTATCAGTGCTACTTTCTATGTTTTTTTTTTTTTTACGATGGATACGTTTTGGGCGAGTAAACTGATGCAGGAACTTAAGAGGGTGGCAATACCACAACTCATTATTTCCTTCCTAAATTGCATATGTTCTTCCCGAAGTTGAACAGCTATGACCCTCATGCAAACCACATTTTTGGTATCTTCGTGTCAACTATCTGATGTTGTTTCTTTTTTTGTATACCTGTCACTACTCTACACCCATTAGATCTATACATTTTGTTTGCATATCCCATAATCCCATTCTGTCTAATGGAGCAATACGAATGTTTAGAGTATTATTATTCAAGGAACAGAAGTAGGGTTATACGAGGTGTGATTGTGGTTAGGCTTATATAAAAGGGTTGGAGTCAAGATTGGCGCTGGATAAATTAAAGTGCATCAAATGCTTCGAAGAAGAGGTAAGACTCTTGTTTTACTAATTTAAAAATCATATTTTAGCTGGCCATCAAGACTGGTGTTTGGGGGAAACAGTAGACCTATCCCAGGACGGCATGAGACGGCATGAGACGGACGCTACATCCTCTGAACCACCCCGCCCAGTCAATATAATAGTGTGCCATCGTCTGCGACAACAAGCAAGTATTACCACTCTTCTTTCTAGGATATAATTTCCCTAATTTCTTAAATGGATCATTATTCTTTTTGTTGTTGTACAAAGACATAATAAAAGTGCAGACACCTTCAACCTCGTCTTAACCCTTCATTGATATACGTTTATTTCCTGTGACCTTGGGAACGATTACTCTAAAAGGCTTTTAGGTAAAGCTAATTATGCCGAGGTGGTATGTACCGTTCAGAACTGCTTTCATCCACGGTGTTCACCACCGATGTTTAATAACTGGATAGAGTATTCATCATGATCTCCGGTGCGGTAATCCTAGAAATCAATGTACATGTACATTATACTACGTGTCTCAAAAGTGTACAATCATGAGAAAAGTTTATAGCAACTAAAATTAAGAGGTTGACAAGAGCTTTTATTTGCCTTTAAGCTATGTATAATATACAATGCTCAGTACTGTATACCCGGAACCAAATGGATTTAGATGTATTGTGAACAATCCAACTCAATGGAGAGCTTAAATAAAATTAATGGGAATATTGGGAAAGCCTGGTTATACATGACACCAAACATAGTTTTTAATAATCATATATATATATTTTAATGGTAATTTGATTAATATAGTGTTGTAATTACCCTTGCATGCACGTTCAACTGTAAGACACAGACTAGTTACGTAACCACGGCATCCCCTTGCCTGAATCCTGAAGGGTGTATACACGTTGCTGATCATGTGTTTTATATCGATGGTAATCACGCCTAGATGCTGATCGAATTATCCGTGCTTGTCACAATGTTGTGACAAGCTGACCGTATTTCGTGTTGGCCACACGCTGTAAAGCAAAGACACAGTACCACTTCTTCGGTCGGTCGGTGATGCCCCTTTATTATGTTCGACATTTGTAGGAAATGGAGAAGATATTTTACCTCGAATTCTCACCCATTAGGGATTGTTTTTACGCCAATATAAGATATTATCCCTAAAAGGCGATCGGGAGATTTCTTCCTAAAGATAACTCTGTTAATTTGCATTCCACGCGGGTAAGGGTTAGCTTCCATGCAGTTGCACACTAATCATGATAAGTAGCTATTGACATTCAATCGACTACTTGCTCCAATCAAGCCCATTTGCTTTTCACGGCGATGAATAGCGAACGAATTACTTGCATAACTAGAGGTAAATTTGCAAATTTTGTTCATACGGACTTCCATTCATCAGAGAAGTGTTACCGTGGGTACTATGGGTACGCGGTCGT
>JBAMJV010002220.1:37500-40000 GCA_037951105.1 Echinarachnius parma | reverse complement strand
AAATGAATACATCGAAGATTTCATGAATTCCCCCCAAATAAGATCACTTTGTCCAAATATTGAGACAAATTTGTTTTTATTTCATGGACAGAATGATGGCGATCGTGAAATTCAAGTGGATAATTACAGATCTGTTACTAAAAATCCAGACACGAAGTTAAATCTTTGTAGACTATTATAATGGGAGCAGGAGCTGCAGGAGGAGTTGTAAATGTTATTCTATATCTGCTATCAGCCAACTCCTTGCGATCAATACTCAATCCAAATATATGCGTTCATTGGAAGTTGGGTGCAAGAACGTTGTTAGTTGACCTCGTTTACACATGGTAAGGGCACAGTTTTATGCTACATTGACACCATGTCCCCGGCGGCCACGGCAGCCCCGTTTGACCCAAACGTAGTGCGCCGTGAGATTTTGACAAATTTTTCCTCTGTATTCAAGTTTTGTTAGGTCTTGCCAAGTTTTCTCACGGTCTATCACGGTATCCGTGACGGGCCGTGGGGGGAAGAGCCCCTTCCCCCCACTGATGGTGCGTTTACACCATGTTCCTGGCGGCCACGGCATTCCCGTTTCAGGCCACCGTGGACAAAACGGGATGGACGTGAGACAACGCGGGGGGACGGAATTGGCAAACGTGACAGGCTGCGATTGTCGTGGATGCCGGGCCAGATTTTTAAACTGTCAAAAAAATTTGCCACGGCAGTCACGGTGCGGATGAGAAGCCTAGCAGGCCATAGTTTAACGGGGTGAACGCAACAAAACGTGACAGTACGTAATAGGCCGTAACAAAACTTGGAGGCTGTCCGTAGTAGGACGGGAAAGGACCGTGAGATGTCGGGGAATGTCTTCCCGTCCTACTACGGACAGCCTCCAAGTTTTGTTACGGCCTGTCACGTTTTGTTGCGTTCACCCCGTTTTACTACGGCCTGCTAGGTTGCCGTGGCAAATTTGTTGACAGTTTAAAAATCTGGCCCGGCATACACGGCAGTCACGTTTGCCCATTCCGTCTCCCCGCGTTGTCTCACGTCCATCCCGTTTTGTCCACGGTGGCCTGAAACGGGGCTGCCGTGGCCGCCGGGGACATGGTGTAAACGTAGCATTACTTGAAAGTCATTACCGATGACCCCCGCATCACCAAGGGTGTTTCACCAACATCCTAGTTGAACTCAAATGCTAAGTTGGACAAACATTATGTAAAACCATTATTGCTATATAATGAGACAATTTTTGTTTTTGAATAGAACATTAAATTTTGATTTAAAAGCACAACCATTTTTCTATTATCAAGGAGATTGAAAATTCTTAATGTAAAATTCATGAAAGTTTCAAAAATTTCCAATTTTTGCTCTTGAATAATTGTGCCTTCCATGGCTACAAATGGCTTTCCATAACGTCAAAGGGATAGTTGAGTTTTGGTATAGAGAGAACAGTTTTGGTCAAACTGAATTTTAGTAACGAAACTACTAGTTATAAATCCACCATGCTCGAAAGGTATACACAATTACAACGACTATTAGTAAAAAGCCTGTTATCATTAAAAAAAAAGAGCCGCTAAAACTCAAGAGGGCGCTATCTAAAACTCATTGGTTTCAACCAGTTTTAATACAAAATTGTGCATGTAATGTTTTGTTAAAATAATGATTAAATAGAGAGATCATCAACAACTATTTACAAACCTCTTTTGAAAATGTTTGGAAAAGTGTAAGCATTTTATAATTTTTGTTTTAAATCATCGAATAAACCTTGGGCCCTTGTTTATTCCAATTGGATGTATTCATTGATATTTCAGCCGTCTCTGAACCGATTTTGATCAAATAAAGTTTATTCTGTCATTCAAATTGTATGCTCTTTCGAATTTGACACTTAGATTTTCATTATCTCACAAAAAAATTATTTCGTGCAGCGACATACCAAAACTCAACTACCCCTTTAAGTCCAACCTAGAACATAGAATCTTTGTGAAACATCCCCCAGATGCAGTATTGCAGTTTCATACGAAGGCAATAGCCCATCCGGTGTGGTGCTATATCCGTGACCTGCGAAATCCGTACCCAGTCGCAAATGCGCATGCGCTTAGACAGTTATGCCTATATATGGTGCGTGTCTTGCGAAAATCGTGTCCATTATTACGTCGCAATTTCATTCAAATAACAAATTGACACATGTTTTATCAAATTTTTAAATGGCGTGAATGGATTTTCTTTATCCACCGTCGGGTTTTGACAACACTTTGTGCTGCAAGGAGCCTCAAGGAGGGATTTTGCATGCTTTATTACAAATGGCATGAATGGGAACGAATTTTGCAGGCAATTTTCCCACAGGTGCGCATGCGTATTTTCGACTGCGTACGAATTTCGCAGTGCGTACGGATTTAGCGTGACACCGGGCCAGCATTCATCCCAATGGATATTAGATGATAGGACTAGGTATACAATACAACAAGATATCATTAGAGTTGCCTACTAGGGATTATACCTTAGAGTAGGTTAATATAATTTA
>JBAMJV010002220.1:0-32500 GCA_037951105.1 Echinarachnius parma | reverse complement strand
GCATCGTCATCTCCGTGTGCCTTCTTACATGCAGTGCCACGCTACTTGGTAAGTATTTATGATTCATTACCAATAAACAATATTTTGTTATTAAATGTGTAATTTTCGTTCTCATATACTATGTAAAAGGTACATTATATTTTAACATGTTGTTAATTTCCAATTAAGTGTAGCCTATTTGTGTAAACAATCTAAATTCCGGCAAGAAATTTATATTTATTTATAAATTATCTATAGAAAGATAATCCGACTCTCCAACGCTTCAATCCATTTTCTTTTTCAAAGATACTCTTTGATGGTACTCGTGATAACGTTTTATGGGGAACACGTACATCCCCCCCCCCCCCCCCAATAATTTCGTTCCGGAATGAATTTGATTGTTTTGATTTCTGCTTTTACAGCCGTTAGAGGTACTTGGTAACTGAATTGTCATGTGCAAGAGCAGTATTAGTATGATGAGTGAGTGATTGTGTCAGATGAACTGTCATAGCAACCACATTAGTTTTGAGCTAAGATGAGTTTAAGCGATAAATTGAAACAAAGAAATCACCATTAATTTAATGAGAGGTGAGATTAAACATCATTCCTCATCAACTCATCGGCCTTTGCAAAAAGGGAGAATGAATTACAACGTTGAAAATGCCACCCGATTTAACATGTTGCTTGTATGTAATATTTAGACATAAACACTATCTCCACCTCAGTCCATAAACATGAACACGTGTGTGAAGACAAACTTTTGGATGTAAAAAATAAAAAATACATTGCTCTCGTGAGTCAATTAAATATCAAATTATATTTTATTTCCGAAGGCGCCGGAACTATATAAAGGCAATAATGTGTCCTTAAAACAAAAACATGTAAGGTTTGTTGGCTGTATAAATTATCTTTCATTAAATACACATTATCAGTCATGCGTTAAACTGCGTTTAAATGCATCATTGTTGTTCATCCCCGTGCATTTTCTTGTTACACTATATGCCACGTGCCGAGTGTATAGTAGGCTGTATGGTTAGCACGGGCCAATTGTTTTTAATTCCCTTGGTATTGTAAAATCGAAACAAACATGTATGTTACAAATCAGTTATGCATGTAGGGCAAGAATTCAAGTCATGGACCATGACTGTGTTTCAAGTGCGATTATTATATACCTCTGAGGAACTTTTTAAGTGGGAAAGTGAATAAATAAGTATAATAAACAATATACAATATCAATCATTAAACAGTTCATTTTTTTCATTTCAAAGACTTTATTTTCTGCAATCAAACAAATCAGTTACAACAAATATGGATAATAATATAGAACATAAGGTATGCAAACAATATACAAAATATAAAACAAAACTACTTATACATGAGTAAGAGTAAGTTATACGTTGGGGCATTGCGTGTATAAAGAATGAAAGCAGAAGGTCGACGTTATAAGCAAAAGCTTGAGCAGACGGTCAACCGAGCTAAAATACAATGAGTTGTGAAATATTGGCTAAGTAACACAAAGAGGGGGGCCATGCTACTAAAATGATATATATTTCAATTAAATATGAATATAGACAGTTGGATTCAATATAAATAATCATAGAATTAGCATATGAATCTCATCTTTATAAGGCTAATAATTATACGTTCATAACAGAGATAAGAGTGAAATTAAACAAAAACAAGTGTGCGAGTGGTGCGTGTGTCCTCATGCGCCAAATGTTGGATCATCATCATTACTATATAACGTCAGACCAAAATTTAATTTAGTTTCTAAAATTTTACAAAGAACGTTTTTATTTTTATCTTTATACATTGTATTGTGAAATAATGTTTTTTTTTTAGTGTAGCTTTAAATGAATAGAGAGAACTGATGTACATTGTTTAATATGTCCAGGGAGTGCATTCCAAATGTCTGGACCATGATATCTTATGGACTTATGCGCTAACAGAGTTTTAGGATTGTGTAAGTGGAAATCAGTACAATTACGCGTTGGGTATGCTGTATCATAGCGTGAAATATGGGGGACCAAAAAGAGAGCAAAGCTTGTAAGTATTTGGTTCCCGAGTGTAGTTGTGTCCTATCACAATTTAAGTATAAAATGAACATAAAATGATAGTACTAAAAGTGTAGACAAAAAATATTACATATTACACCAACAAACAAAAAAAAGAGAAAAAGAAGAGAATGTCTAATAATTTATGCCCATATACCCTGCCCCCGGGGATATAACGATATATTATAAAATTAACACGACTAATCTTTGATTCCAAAGGATAGACCCATCTGTTCGCGTGGAACACATGCATTTATACACACACTACTCAAAGTCCACCATGGTGGTGAAACATAGTTAGGGGCTGTTATAGCCAAGGGGAGATCATTTCCTTCTACTTTTGACCTCCGCTATAATGATAATGTGTCGGCCCGATTCCCGAAGGTGATAACATTATGTATCATTCGAAAGTCCTTTATGCTTAATGGCCCAGCACTATTTCGAAGGGAAGATTTCAAGTGCTTAGTTAAAGCACTCTATAACAGCCAAAATTTCCAGCTAAAATAATATTTTGATAGTAAAGTGTTTCATACTTTAACTGTGTATAATAACGATATATACTCCGCAAAAAAAGAAACTGGACACTTGTATGAGACCAAATATTTCGTATTCATTAACGATAAAATATATGATATTGTATATCAAATTAAAGATAAAATTACCCTCTTCAATATTCGCATGGAATCCAGATGAAATCATTCATGCATGACTTGTCACGGTCAATTAACCACACCAAAGTCTGTTTTCAAAAATAGCAAAAATGGAACATTCACTCAACCATATAAATGTTGATAAGCATAATCTAAAACGCTATATTCATGAGATGGCATAACTTTTCATTACAAATGTGACCTTTTCTATCTTCATCTCAATAAAGAGTATAAATGAAGACAAATTGTGAACGCTATAGGTGTTATTTTCATCCAAAAGTAACGAAATGGGGAATTCCATGGCAAAGCTTTATTAGTCAAAACCACAGTTTGTGCCCTTATTTCAGCATGAAAATGGTATAAATTCTTCTCAAGAATTATACCGTAGTCCAAAGATCTTCAAAACCTGAAGTCACCCTTGGTCAAACATTTGGGCAGTCTTTAATATGACATTTATCTCGGTAATTATGGTTAAAATTGCATGGGACACATGAAATAGACAAGCTTCATGCCTGTAATACAGACCAGTATGATAATGCTCTCATAACCTGGCCCTGTTTTATTGACAAATTTGTATTTCCATAGTTTGTTCATAACAATAAAATTGAATAATGTCATAATTTACTTGCCCCGCTCATCTTGTTTTAAGTGAAACGCTTACTATCATTTCAGTCGAATGGTGTGGTCCTCCATTGTTTTGCTATTTTTGAAAACAGACCTTGCTAGTGTTAATTGACCATGGCGTTTCATGCATGAACGATTACACCTTTAAGTTATACCCTGCATGTAGAGGACTAAATTCCCTTTAATTTGATATATAATCATGTACACTTTATCGTACATTAATATGAAATATTTCAACTTATACAAGTGTCCAGTTTCTTTTTTTGCGGAGTATAGTTAGAACTTAAATTGACATGTAAATCGTACCAATAATCACACGCGTTTCCGTGCTTTGATGCACCAAGGCCAAGGGCATTACGTTATATGATGCGAACACGAACCGACGTACAGCACTTCATCTAGTAACTTTGTTGACATGTGCAAAAAGTGATGAATGGTTGATACAATGTATATTGTTGTTTATTTTTTATGTCCATTGGGTATTGTGTGAAAATTTCAAGTTAAATGGACGTTTTATGGGTGATTAATGAGCAAAAATGCAAAGTGATAATCACTAACTCATTGCACTGACTTTCTGAACAGTTACGACTATCCAGTGGATATTTTAAAATCGGAACACTTCAATCGTAAATATCCTTTTAACGAAAGGGAAATTCGAAAAACATAAACAAAACTGTCTCATGCTTCTATTGTAGATACGAATACAGCAAGGTATGAGGGAACCGCTAGAATTCGAATCGGATTTTGAGGATTTGGACAATGTTACTAGATTCCTTTAAGTACTATCCCTATACTAAGGCAATAAGGGTATTGTGTCTCCGCCTCCTTTCCTCTTTCCAGCCCCCCTTCCATACATGTGTTTATGTTGGTATATATTCTGTGTTTTTTCTGTAGTTACTGTCATTTGTGCCCTGACGAAGATTCTGCTAGGATCGAAAGCTAGGCTGTATACGACTCTCATTTTATCACATTGGCGATTTTTTAGTAGACAAGCAGTTTTCAGCAGTATTTTCCATATTCTTTAAGTACTATCCCTATACTAAGGAAATAAGGGTATGTCCTTTAAGTACTATACCTATACTAAGACAATAGGGGTATGTCCTTTCATTGCGCGCAGAAATCATATCCCTCGAAATGTCGATTAACACAAATAAAACCGTGTCAATACGAAAAAACGAAGGAGTCTGCTCCATGGACGTCGATACTTACGTAATACCTATTCATCAGGGGGGATGTATGAATAGATCATTCCCCCTGATGAATGGGTATCAATGACAGATCGACGCCCATGGTCTACTCCTTTGCCAGAGAAAAATTTCCTCACAAAAATCGTATAATTCAAGCCAAATTGAAAGTATTCCTCTTTGTTAAAGGAGTACCTTAACCAATATAGATATTGGACTTGTCATGGATTTAATACGTAGTATAACAGAATCACGTTGCTACATAGTAGACAAATCGGTTAAGGTAAAGGAGTGTTCATTCTGGAATACGAGGGGCACAATCTCCGAAATTAAAAAGGCCGTGTCCTTCGCATTATGGTTGGGGTATACCTCAAAGGCAAGTCGGCTTCGAACATCGATTTAAAAAAAGAAAAGAGATTTATAATTTAAGCAACACTTGGACCATTTAAATTGCTTTATGAAGTGTTTAGCCTTTTTGCCACGTTTATGGCCATGTTGCGACTTAAGATGCTTCTCTGTGACCATTTATCACATAACGACGGTGCCATTATAGGGATCTTTAGTAAATATGCTGACATGTGCAGTTTGTATTTCTTGTAATCTGATGTCTACTATAAAGTAATGTGTGAACATTTCATGCTTTATGGATGTTATGTGACCGAGTAATGAGCGAAAATGCAAAGTGATATTCGCTAACTTATATTAACAAAAAATTAGGAAAAAAAAAATTAATGAGGAGAAAACGTCACTTTCTAATACTTGGTAAAATGTGACAAAATCGTGGTATTGATGATTTTCAGGAAGTAAGAAATGCGTATTTATCGTGATAGTATCATAATCATCAAGTACTATAGAAAATACGGAATATAAAATTGCATTGTATTTAACGAAAAAAAATAATTCAGGCATAATGTTTATGGGATGATGGTACTTTAGTCGTAAAGAACATGAAGGAAAGCCATCCATCAGTTCGCCCCCATAAAATGCGCCCCCTCATCATTATTACATCTATCCGTGAAAAGTACAATTTGACGAAGATTTAACTAGTCAATTTGAAGTGGTATACATGCATATTGCCAATTCGCATTGACAAACAATGAAACTTGTCTTTGTGGCCACCTGTCTGTAGCAGCCAAACTGTCTACAAAAATAAATGAGGAGAAAAACCTCACTTTATAATACTTAGTAAAAATGTGACAAAATCGTGGTATTGATGGTTTTCAGGTCAGGGCGTCGATCTGTCCGGAAAACACAATACATTGGTGGGGCGAGCTATTGTTCACAAACAATGCTCGCCCCCCAATGCTTTGTGTTTTCCGAACAGATCGACGCCCCTGTTTTCAGGAAGTAAGAACATATTGTAAACGATTGGTTGGCGAATATGAATGGTATATTTGTGATGTGCTGTGGTTTCAAACATTGTTCATAGCTGAAATAAATAATTCATAATAATTATGATCTATTTTATTCCCTCCAAATATACGTTTCACACACATAATTTGCTACAAGAAAAATTAGCCTATATATTCAATGAATTTCCCAAACTGGAATGATACAGGTCAATTGGGTCAGCATCTTTGTTTGTTTCAAGGTTGTACATTTTCCATCGAATTATAATTTTATTTATTAGTCATTACAGAAAATGCTCAAAGTACAGCTATTTTACAAACGAATTTGTTTATCCCAGTTCTGTCAAGTGGTGTTATTCTTTAATACAAAGTCCATCAATCATACGAAATAACGACAATAAACAGGTATACAAATTTTTATTTTAAATACATTATGCATATACTGTATGCTCTGGTATAATATATTACGATGCACTTCATGTAGCGAATGATGCATAACTGTCATCATGATTATAAGCCAAAATATTTAAACTAATGGAGGTTTTACAATTCTATAAGTACTATACATAGTATTGGATAGTAAAGTTTTGGATTTTGAGGGCGCTTCGAAAAATAATATCTTTAGCGAGGTAAAGGAAAACTATGTGTATGATAACGGCAAAAGCAAAAAATAACAACATTTTTTGGATAAAAAAAATCGTTCGGAAACGGCTGATATTATCCATAAATAATTTTTATTCGAATACTTGGTAGTGGGGATTTACTTAATTTAGCGAATTCACCGATAAATCTACTATAGTAAAAACCTTCATATTCGTGAAAATGTACTAAAGGGGCTTTTAAATTGATTCTGATTATCGACCTTTTGAATGTTTGATTTAGCAAATAAATCAAAATAAATCATATGTATATTAATTTTGTTTTAACTAAGACATGTAGTTTCTTCCTGGTGTCTGTATAGAGCCTTTATAGACAGAGTTTGGTCAACTCAAACAATGGGCGCCATATTGTTACCCAACGGTGTGCACCTATGTATATGGTAATCAATGCTTCTATACATGGTTTAGGCCTTAAAAAAACACAACACACACACACAAACACACACACATATTGTCTTCGTTGCCAGCTGTTTTCTTGGGGCCTTGCCTCCAGTGGACTTGCGAGCGGTCTGCTTAGTACGAGCCATGATAGTCTTATAGTGTGTGCGTCGGTCTATGAACAATCAAGAATACACACACACACACACACACACACACACACACACACACACGCACACGCACATAAACACATAATGCACACATGCAGACCCACTGGCAACAAAATGACACAACAAATGACACACCCACACAAGCACCCACATAAACACACACACACACACACACACACACACACACACGCACACGCACACGCACACGCACACACACACACACACACACACACACACACACACACACACACACACACACACACACACACACACACACACACACACACGCACACACACACACACACACACACACACACACACACGCACAAACGCACACCCAAGTAGGCCTATATATACGCACAAACAGCCAGACACATTACACACAGTTAAATTATGACTATGTTCACATCTTTGTAAGATGATGCGATGATATGCAAAGCTCATCGGGCGACTTAAAATTAGTTTTTAGTTAAAAGTCCGTCCCGTGCCAATTTTGCCTATCTCCGATGCATTGGTCCTAGGCCACACGTCTACTACATTTAGCGAAAACTACAGAAGAGGGCCAGTCCTCTAGTAACTCGTGTGATAAACTTTCCCTTCTCCATCATATAAATGCCGATCGCCTGGCTAGAAGGCAGAAGGTACCATTTTAAAAGTCTTTGGTATGATCCGGTCTGGGTTCGAACCCTGGACCTCCCGGGCATGAGGCGGACACTCTAACCGCTAAGCCACCATTCTCGATGGTCGACTTCAAGGCACTCGGTAAATCAACCATTTACCACATAAACAAATACGAGAAAACTATCCAACGATTGTAAGGAAAGTTATTTCATTATAAGTCTTTTTTTGTTATGTTTTTTTAAATTTTTAATATAAGTTTATGTTTATATATGTTTCAGCTGGAAAAGCAACAGTCTAGCAACAGTCTAGCTCTTTATTCAAGTTTATGTTTCATGAAAATCGGCAATTATCGGGCTGATATGCACGAACAAAAATTCCCGTTACTTCGTGACGGTCTGTCCGATACGTATTGGAAAATCAGGTTAAACAATTATGCAAAAGACATGTCACGGGGTGAGATTTGTACGCGTTGCCGAGCAGTTGCGAACATTTCTAGCGCGATCAAATTGACTCAATCAGCTTCGTGCTAGCTGTAATGGTAACAGGGTGATGTATTTCAACTTTGAGATATGACCTTAGTTTTTCATGAAACATAGAGATTCAGAAAACAAAGAAGCCTGAAGGTATGAGACTATACAATACTACAAAGCAATTTTTGTTTTAATGCACCATTTGAAACCTGTGTCACTGTGGAAATTCTAATTTCACAATCTAAATCTATATGTTGTAGTAACCTTGTGGTTCATTGATTTTTTGATGCAAACCAAAACCACCTTTAATTGAAAACAGTTGTATTCGCGTTACACTAGCGTTACCATATCATACAATGATGAAATGCCGCCCGCACACAATACGTGCACCAACTTTACTCCCTGTGGAGCATTCCTTCCAAGCGGTTCCGCGGCATCTTCATAATTACAAAAGCTTTGACCTCCGTCCGACTCCCATATTAGACACCTGAGCCGGTAATCAATTGTATACTTAAGTCAAAATTCAAGCAAATTACTTAGTCATGTTATTAATTGACTGAATGAAATTAATTAGCCAAATTGGGATTAGATTAATTCATCCAATATAACAATATTACCAACATTTTGATTCAGATTTGGTTTGACTGCTGTAAAAGTCTAAAACACGATATTAATACGAGATAAGTTCACTCCTTACTTAATCTAAGTATTGATTTGAATGCCAGCCCTTTTGGTAGAGAGCAGCGATAGTTGACTATTGTCTTGCCGATAGACACACGTACTGGGCATACACTGGTTTCGACCTCGTGATCTCTTGATTGGAAACCGAGCTCTCTATATACCAATCATGATAATATGCTGCACATAATGTATATCAGCTGAGCTTGAGGAATTCATTTACTAGTATGGTTCATTGTGAGCCACAATGATCGGTCACTGACAGGGACACACAATGGTTTCAAGGGCAATTTCTATCTCAATTGAATACTACTCTATTCTATATAATATACGTCTTTATTCTCAATACACCGCAGGTATCAAATGTCAATGTCACATGTGTCGTACGCATTACCACTGTGCAAAATAATTTTTAAAATCCTTTATTAAACCGAGCCACTTTATTTTGCAATAGCATGGCCAAAAATACACTTTGGTTTATTGTGTGATATCAGCAAGACCGTTTAATTTTGGGGTCATGTGCGTCTAACCTTTTTTAAATGGCGATTACAGTATTCCGAAAGACTATTGGATTACATGTACTACATGTATATGCTATTTTGTGGATGGTTCCGGTTTACATATTTTGTTTTTCTGCTCCTTTCCTAATCGTTGCTGACACATTTACATGCAAAGTAGCATCATCCTTATTGGCATGATATAAGCAGGGGCGGATCTAGCTTTTTACTAAGGGGGGGGGGGGGGGGGGGTTGACCCAATGACGATGCAGATGCTGTGTGGGTCTGGACACAAGTCATGATGACGTTTTTATATGCACATCACATTTTCACTTGGCAGCCCAAGGGGGGGGGGGGGAGTTAAACCCCCTAAACCACCCCCCCCCCCCCCCCCGTAGATCCGCCACTGATATAAGTGACCGGCTGTATCAATAGCCACCACTTGTTGGCAAAAATCAAATATGAGATTTCTTTACCATTTGGAAAGGGTGATTCATCACCTTGAATTCGATACCTATTTCAATTAATTTGAATACTATTTAGCAGAGATATTATCATTTTTATCTCACAAAATGCATTAAGTCGAAACTGAAATATCAAGGTTTCAAATACGACAATCACTATTAAAACCATACAGAATTGTTTTACAAAATCGTAAATAACTTTGCACAGGATTAATATTTCAAGTGGATGTATTTTGCATTATAAAGAGCAAAGGTTTATCTTCCTAGTTATGTCGAAACGATCATTTTCCGCCTGGGACCAATTTTCAACTTTGGAAGCCCATAACTACAAAACATAATTACCGACAAGCTATAGCCGGTCACATATACATGTACAAAATATCCCATTGTTAGGATCACGTTTCACGTTTACCTAAAATACTTTCCCCAAAATATTAAAAATTTCAACCTTACATATTTCACCTCAGTCATCATTATACAGTCACAAAACTTGATTTAGACAAAACTATCTACATCCTCATGTAATTATATCAAAGTACATTCAGTAAATTGATATTTCGTAACGATGGAAGAAAGAAATTGAATTAATGAGCTGTGACCAGATTTAAAGCCAAATATCAGCATAAGGAAATTACCAAAAACATTACCAATATTTTTAAAGTTGTATTGCTCAAATAATTCATTTAAATGCAGTTTTTGTTTAATAGTCTTTATATTAACAGATACATTGTGATGTATTCTTTCACATGGTAGGTGAGAACATTTAACATTTAATTTGTTGTTTTTAGACCGTTTCCCAGTACTGTTTTTTAGCTATAACATGAAATATATTACAATATTTACAATATCAGATTTGGTATTTCACGTCAAAACATACAATTTATACGTGTAGTTAACAAAGTAAAATTTCAGGTAAATAGACACATGCATTACATTTCCGTTTCGTTTATTTTCTCAAATAAATAATGAACATAATGAGCTTACAGAAGATATATTAAAAAAAAGTTGCGCGATATAGTACTCTCATACGATTACAGCTGCATCAAATGAATATGATTGGGTAATTAATGTGTATAGAAATGATATGCTTCTATAAAAATGTGGTGATTAAATTATGTAAGGTATGAAACCCTATATAACACATGACATAACGAGAAATGGGTTGAAGTCTTGTGGGTCATATAGGAACTAGATCTTCAATTGTCATGATAGTGTAAAAGATATCTGCTATACGGTAATACAACACGCAGGAAAACCTCCTTCTGATGCCATTTCGGAGACGGATATAGCCACTTGTCCGCCACTCGGCATATTTACCTAACCTGAGGAGAGATGGCATAGGGCACCTTTTTTTTTTTGGAAGGGAGGTGCGTCGTTTGCCGGAATACCATCTTTTTCGTCTTAAAGGGGTAGTTCAGTTTTGGTATAGAGGGCGCTGCGAAATATTTTGTGTGTGAGATAATGAAAAACTGAGTGTAAAATCTGAATTTTAATGACAGAATGAACTTTATTTGATCAAAATCGGTTCCAAAACGGCTGAAATATCATTACATATATCCGATCGGAATCAATCTGGGGCCCAAATTTATTCAATTATTTTTTGTTTTAATTTTAAAAATGCTTACACTATTTCAAAAATTTTCAAAAGAGGTTTTTAAATAGTTGTTGATGATCTCTCTTTTAACCGTTATTTCAACAAAACATCACATGCATAATTTTGTATGAAAACTTGTTGAAATCAATGCTTTTTTTAGAGAGCGCCCTCTTGTGTTTTAATGGATTTTAAAAAATGATAACAGGCTTTTTACTTAGTGTCCAAAATTATTATTGTCCAAAGATAAAGATCATTTTTTTCCTTCATATTAAACTTACCCTTTACCACGTGTCTCTTTTTTATGAATACATCCGATATTTAAGGTTGAAAATGATGGACAAAATGTTTTACATTGTCTTCTTTAATTTGCTGACCAAAGTTCATTATAAGAACTCCCTTCCACCTTTATGTTCTTTCTGGGGTGACGTATATACAATGGTCGATTGGGAGGGAGGGAGGGGGGGGGGGGGGCGGGGGAGATATACCCTGCAAAAAAAAACACTACTGTGTAAGTGTAATCACACTGTGTTCAGAGTATCTTCGCTGTTTGGTAAGTATCCACAGATCTAAACAATAATTCCAGTTTAACAATTGTGTACCCACTGTGGTTAAATTCGTGACACTCGGTAAATTCACACTTTGAATCACTGTGTTCTTTTTGGTAGAGCCGCCACGTATTTTACTGCTTTCTTCCTCCTTCCCCACTCCCCCCCCCCCCCCCCCTCTCTCTTGTTTTAGTTCACTCTCTCCTCTTTATTCACCCAATATTTAGACGCCACTTATTTCGCTGCTTTCTCCTCCTCCTCTTCCCCCTCTCTCTCCCCCTCTTGCTTCCTTTCACTCTCTCCCTTCCTTATTCACCCAATATTTAATCAACCTAATTATTTCTGTCTAGCAAGTCTAGTAATGTTTGCTCTTAATCCTACTTCAGATGAGTTTCTTTCTTTTATTGTTTAATAAAGTGGCGAAATGGGACAAAGAAAGATTACTGGAAGAGAAAAGAAAAGAAAAGAAAAGCACTTATTGATGGATGAAAAATAGAAAAGTATCTTATTATGCAAATACAAGATATTCATACTGGGTAATCTTCATTTAAAAATCAAATTAGAACTACGGGGGTTTTGACAGAGATTAATTCATTGACAGCACTTTTGGTTTGTTTCTGGGCATCCCAATACGGAAATCGAAATAAAGTTGACATGTATAATTGAGTTTTGGAAAAGAGGGCGCTACACAAGATGTTTTTTTTGGTGAGAAACTGAGTGTCTAGTTCGAAAGAGCATATACTTTTAATGACATAATAAACATTATTTGATACAAATCGGTTCAGAAATGGCTAAAATATCAATAAACATAACCATTTGTAATAATTGTGGGGCCCCACAATTATTCGATAATTTGGAACCAGCCATTAAACAAATTTTTAAAAATGCTTCCTCTTTTCAAACATTTATAAAAAGAGGTTTTTAAATAGTTGCTGATTATCTCTCTATCTAATCAATATTTCAACAAAACATCACATGCACAATATTTTATTTAAAATGGTTGAAACCAATGAGTGTTAAAAGGGCGCACTCTTGAGTTTTAAGAGCTCTTTTTGAATGATAACAGTCTTTTTACATAGTAATTTGTAATTTTGTATTCCTTTCGAGCATGGTGGAGTTATAACTATTAGTTTGTAATGTAATGGTGCAGGTTTTGGTTACTAAAATTCAGTTTGACCAAAACTGCACTCTCTTTACCAAAACTCAACTTTCCCTTTAAAGAGAGTGAAATAAATATTTACGGCGGTATAAAGTACAAGACTTGCATATATAGTGGACTCAATGACCCCATCTTTTAACGGTGAGGATCAATCATGATTAATGAAGAAAATTAATATATTATAGGCACGTAAAATGCGTGAACACCTGAATCAGCTTTCAGTCAGCTGGTCATCAATCACGGATAAGAAAAGAAAAGCCCCTCTCAGAAGAAACAAGTTCTGGTTCAGGATTGGCGATCGAACGGAAGAGATTGATTTTAAAGATCATCAAGCGTGAGGGATGCAGACACAATGGCCCGTATTCACAAAGGAGGTTTGTACAAACCATGGTTCAAACCGAGATTTACATCTATGGAATGCCAATTGTAAACTGATGGAGAGAGAATGTGTACCATCAACATTGTGAACAAGTAAGGAATTTACATTCTCTCTCCTTCAGTTTACAATTGGCATTCCATAGATGTAAACCTCGGTTCGAACCATGGTTTGTACAAACCTCCTTTGTGAATACGGGCCATAGGGTGGAATTCACAAAGGAGGTTTGTACAAACCATGGTTTGACCATGGTTTACATCTATGGAATGCCATTTGTAAACTGATGGAGAAGGAATGTAAACTCCTTACTTGTTAACAATGTTGATTTACAATTTACTTGTAAGTTGTATACGAACAGCATTCCATAGATGTAGACCATCGTCAAACCATGGTTTGTACAAACCTCCTACAAAATTCCTTTGTGAATTCCACCCATCGTCGCCATGGATCGCCATGTTTAACTAGTCGAACTAGTCTGCGCGCACCGCACAACACCACTGAACCAATGTGTATAATTACGCGCCGTGCGCAGGGCGTTCGCAAGATGGCACCGCCCGTCTGACTTACGAATCCGAACTACCTTTAAAATGCACCTGGGGGTGTTTCACAAAGATCCACAGTTGGACCAACACATTTGGAAAGCCATTAGAGTCTTTGTAAAAATTGTTAAACGAGTTCTTTAAACAGACCTACAATTTTGATTTAAAAAATCATTAACATTTTCTTTTATCAAAGCGACTTCATCAAGACGATTGATGTGACATTGTGTGGACATTTTTAAATATTCACTCTTGAATATGTTTAATTCCGAACCAGAAATGGCTTTCCATAATTTTCAGTCCAATTTATTTTCAACTTAGAATCGTTGTGAAACACCCCCTGTATATGTCCAAATGCGTACACCAAATTTAATATAAAGATATGATCGTAGCAAGGACATCCCCGAAAGCATAAAATAGAACGGTACAATGATGTTTGCCTCGAAGGTTGAGTTGACAGAAAGTAAAGTAGAACTTTTATAACTATATAGATGAAACTATATACCTACCTCTAAGATATCAACATTCACATCAACGTTTAACAAATTCGTATCGCGCTTCCCATAAATGCAACGGGTTACAAATAAAAGGAAATACTTTGGAACGAAATCAATGTTTGAGATTTCAATCAACAGATGGAAGCGCTAGTATCCAATGCCACTTCTTTGTTGAAAATGGGTCTTACGGATATCGCGCTAATACGAACATATGGTTCTGATATGAAACTTCACATTGTGAATGACAAGCGAGCAAAATACGTGCATGACAGAGAATGTTACATCACGGTATTATGTCCCCATTTGTCAAAAGTTTAAATCCCCTCGAAGGGTACATCGATTTTAAACGAATCCCATTTCCCATTTGCTCTTTATTATCGAAATTATAAATAACATCTGGTTCTGTGTGTGATTGCTGATATTTTGCATATAATTCATCCTCGACACAAAATCGAATATGTCTCTTTTAATATTCAGATTTGTCCTTAATGCATATAGATCATACACATTTCAAACGAATCCCTTTCTGAAACGCTTTGTTGAAATTATGTCTCACATATATCGCGTTGTACCTAATATCATAAATATTATGTGCTTCTGATGTAAAACTCAGATACCATTTTAGTGAATAACAGGAAATCTACGTAAATCGATGCTTTAAATGCAAACTTGTTCTTCACAAGAGCATAGGGAATAGATAATTATATTATTTGTCTTCAACTATTTGTTGAAATCCTGCCATATGGATATGATCCTATAAGTAACAGATGAATCTGAAACTCTTCTTCAACAAATATATTTTTTGCTATTCGTGCAAAACGAATTTGTTATTATAAAGACAATTATACAATTCAATATGTTAGACATAACTATACTCACTCGAGGTGAAGATTTCATGTTCAGCGGTTATGACCCTAAATATAAGCTCCTATATCTCGATGTGGAAAATTTCAAAATAATGTTTTTCTTTAACTAAAAGTTGAAAGTAGGCTACATGACTTGTAAGTCTTACGGATCTTGGCCGATAACTACAATCTGGTTCCGACGTGAAATTATTTTATTATAATTGGTGAATGCCATTCGTGTAGAAGTAATCAATGTCACTTTAATTTGATAATATCATGTTTATTATGTTCAAGTTCGCTGTCAATTCCAATCATCCCCAAAGGGTGTTATACGACTTAACCCTTACTATATATAACAAACGTGTACATTAATGTATAATAAATGTTTACGACCTGAAATATATAACACTGTATATATTATCTTGCCTGAATGAGATACGAATATATAATTATATATTATATAGTCATATCTCACTCATGCGAGAAGATCATACCTTTTTGACAGACGTGCATTGCGTGCAATGCATTTATGCTTGTATGTGTGAACTTAAATCGCCTCCCAAGAGAATGTGCATGCGATGCATACAAATCCGTGTTGATTGGTATAAAACTTCACTCACTTTCTCAAAATATATTCAAATTATTGTTTCTTCTGTAAACGCATGTTCAATTACGACATTTCTATCACCAGTATATTTCCACCACACTGGACACATATCACACTCTGTTCATTGTGATTTCTGACTGTGCACAATTTGTTAGTCTGCATATAATGATGCTCAAGGTCTCATTAGTTAATTTATTTCTGTTTCTTTTTCTATCGCCATCTATATGAAATGAAATAAAATGGATTTTATTGTCAATAATAAGTAGTATTACTCATTCATCTGCATTGCATAACAAACAACATATCAATAGTTTAGTATATTAGAGTATTGAAGTGTGAATTGATTGCGTGAGAGGATTGAATTTTCATACACAAAGTCCTTGCCTGTGAATAGGGGTGAGCTTATACAAGATCCAATATTGAAATGCATAAATATGCTACAAGCATGTTTGTATTCTCTGTTTGCTATTGCACACAAAGCAAACAGATCTAAATAAAGTGATCTGTACTTAGCATTATATACAAATGTACATGTTATTTAGTTGTATATTGTTATGTAACACTATCACCCCCTACATATTCATGTATACATGGCTCAATATTACAAACACAACTTACAGTTCATCCTCTGAATGGAATCGTTTTTAATCATAATAATTATGACTGTACTACAGCATGTCCTGAATGAAAACACCCACTCAGTTCTTGGAAGGTGTACTAACCATTGTAAAATGTATACCTAATAATAATGATTCATGCGAAATTAATATAGCGACCTATAATACTAATTTCGAAGTGTTTTTATAACAACAGCAACAAACAAACAAACATATGAGTACATAGTGTGAAGGCCAGTAGTAGTCAATAGTGATATGCAGATTATGCTGTTCCGGACCAGCAGGATGCCACAGTATTAAAGGCGCACCTGTAAAGTGTCTAACTCCACAAAAATTAATTTGAGCTTCCACATTTCTCTTCTACCGTGTTGTTTGGCTTATGGTAAGAGAAGAATAAAATAGGGTTAGATTGTTTCAAATGCCCCTTTAGTATGACGATATCTATCATTGATAATCATTCAGCTCAAGAGCGTTTATAAACGGTCATAAACGTCATACTGTAATTTGTTGTAAAGGCTGACGCAAATTTTCGCTTTTTTAACCAGGGAAGCAGCGTTCTTTTTCAACGAAACTTCCACACATCATTCGGACATATCTTACTATGATTTTGGTATAGGATTGAAGTCTCAAATGTCATTTTGGGCAATATCTGACACTTTAAATGTGCACCTTTACAAATGATAGTTGAATGAATACTAGAATGGATATAAAAACATGCAATCTATTAAAGACCAAGGCCCCGTTGCAGAAAGAGATACAATCGATTGTAAGTTAGGATTGATCATAAGTCAGAAAATTAGCGCGTTTCAACCAATCAGATTTGCGCATCTAGCACACGTGATCTGACTTACGATTAATTGCAACTTACAATCGATTGTATCTCTTTCTGCAACGGGGCCCAGATCATTTGGTTTCTTTTCTGTTTCTTTTGTGTGGAATTGCTCAGTATTTTTCTTCTTCATTTAAATGATTGACCTGGAAACAATACAAAATGCAGATTCCAAAAATACAGTCGCACTTTAAAGAGCTAAAGACCTTTTTATAAATAACATAATGTTGTATCTTTCTTAAATTGAATCATATTGAATATCTTAACTTAATTCGCAGCCGCATTAGCACGATTCTTGCGATCACGAACGTTAACTGTTTTATCTCGAAAGTGAAGCAAAAACATTTAATTTGACTCTCTTTAAATATGAAAAAAAAAACAACATTATACACAGTCAGTGATCCGCGTTTAATCTTGCGGAAAATGGTGATAATTCCATACATATTCCTTTATTTAGTTTAAATGATATAATGTAATTGATATTTATATTTTGTTGGAAACGAAAATAAAATTGTAATTGAAATGTAGATTGAATTAATAAAAGTACCCCGGGTTATATTAAGGTAATTAAATCATGCCAGCTGGGTCCCTCTTAAAGGTCATCGAGCGCGGGGATGCTACACTGGGGGTCGCCATTTTGTACTAGGCTAGTATGCGCGCACTGCATAACAGTGAGCTAACGTGCATTACGCACCGTGCGCAACGCGTACGCAAGATGGCGCCGCGCATCTGATTTGACGAATCGGTACCTTTAATAAATAGAAGTATGAAACCAGCTTTTTTCTTTCTTTCTTCACATTTCCACTTCCTTTTGAAAACAAAATGAGGATCATACCACCTGCGTACAAACCGATGACAGTATTAAGTTAGCAAATTTCATTATGCATTTATGCTCATTAATTATGACATTCATTTTAATATATATCATGAAACTTTGAAATTCATACTCACCCGGTAGATATATTATCACCTCTATTATATTAGCAATACACATTTGTATCAACCCTTTGTCACGTTTTGCATCCGCCAACGCTGGTACCAGATCCCTTTAAAGGGGTCTAGTAACTACGTTGACTTGTCCAAAAAGTGATGACACATTAAAGCCAAATGGCAGTATACTGGGAAACGCCCCACCCACACAAAAATGAAAAAAATACGTGTTTTTTTTTTCTCCACCAACCATGTGAAAGAATTATATCATAACTTATAAGTTAATGTACACATTTGGACACAAACTGCGTTAAAATTGAATATTTGAGCAATAAAATGTTCGAAAGTCGCTGTCGCTTTAACGATGGATACATCGCATACAATCAGCGATCCATAATATGGATGCGGAAGACGGGGATAACGTTACCCCTCAAGTGGACAAGTGGATTGGCTTCGCTCGGTGACCGTAATATTCGCATTATTTTTAAAGAGATTCTTGGGTATTGGTATTTTCGGATAAGAAGCCTAGATCCCTTTAACGATGGATACATCGCATGCGGAAGACGGTGATAACGTTACCCCTCAAGTGGACAAGTGGATCGGCTTCGCTCGGTGACCTTAATATTCGCATTATATTTAAATAGATTCTTGGGTATTGGTATTTTCGGATAAGAAAACAAACTGTTCGTGTGTGTGTTGGTTTAAATTCCATGTGACAGTACCTTTAAAATGGCTATTAAAACGAGTATGATTAGTCTTCAACGGTCCGAACATGTGTATGACTTAAAGGGATAGTTGAGTTCTGGTAAGGAGAGTACAGTTTTTGGTGAAACTGAATTTTAGTAACCAAAACCTGCATCATTGCATTACAAACTAATAGTTATAACTAGAAAGGAACACAAAATTACAAATGACGTAGTAAAGATCATGTTATCATTAAAAAAAGAGCCGTTAAAACGTAAGAGGGCGCTCTCTATACACTAATCGGTTTCAACCATTTTGAATAAAATATTATGCATGTGATGCTTTGTTGAAATAGTGATTAGATAGAGAAATAACCAATAACTATTTAAAATACCCATTTTGTAACTTTTTGAAAAGAGGAAGCATTTTTTTGAATTTTTAACGGCTGGTTCAAAATTCTCTAATAAACCTGGGGCCCCAGGTTTATTACAAATTGCCATATTTATGGATATTTCAGCCGTCTCTGAACCGATTTTTATCAAACAAAGATGATTTTATTATTTAAATATTATGCTCTTTCAAATCTTACACTCAGTTTTTCATTACCTCACCAAAAAAAAGTAGTCTAGCGCCCTCTCTACCAAAACTCAACTATCCCTTTAATGTTAAACATTGTGATTAATTTGCTGGCCTGCGCCAAAACGTTATGTGCGCTTTAAATTTTACAAGGTCCTATTAATTTTGTGTATTTTTTAAAAGAATCTTCTGTTGTTTGCAACAAAATGATGTACATGTATATCAGGATTTAATTTAATTTACTATCGATGTATCTGGATCCACCTTTATTAAATGAGCTACCTATACTAGTGTGTCAAGCGGTTTTCATTTTGTTTAAAGGTACACTATTATTAAACCTCTTTTTCTTAAAGTGTATTAAGCTCAACGCTGTGAAGCTCATCTCATGTGTATTATTTATACGACATATAATTCCGAAGCACACTTTCCTCACGTGCGCGTGCGGAATATTCGCACCGAAGTTGTCCTACAAGTTATCTTTGAGACAGGCAATCAATCTGTGCATAATTACCAAATCAAAATTGCATAGAATATTAAGAGAGATATAATATATATATATATATATACTGTATATGCGTATCGTGGCTATTTATATTAACTTATCCAGTGTCGTAGGTGAACGTGTTCACCGTGTAACACACATTATGTTTACAAAGCGGTTAGAGCTTTAGTTATACCATCTTCCTTAATAATTAAGTTCACATTGAGTACCACACGATGCATGATCATGTCGTTAATTGGTTAAAGGGATCAAAATCCACAAAACTTACTGAGAACTCTTTACTAGATGTTCTCACATTCCTTGTTGTATTCGTAATACCAAAAGAAGCATGGAACTGTTTTTGGATTCCTGAATTTGTCTTTAATTAAAAGATATTTATGATTGAAGTGTCCGGATTTAACATTATTCACTGGAGAATTCAAACTGTGTACAAAGTCAGTGCAATGAGTAAGCAAATATCACTTTGTATTTTTGCTTATTATTCGGTCATTATGACATGTATTTACCATGGAATTGTAACACCTCACTCAGTGGACATTTCACAATACAGAAATATACATTTTATCAACCCTTCTTTAACATTGTTCAGTTTATGCACATTTCAACAAAATTACAAGATCCCTTTAACGCATGGTCTTGCGGCAAATGTCTTTTGACCCCCTGGGTAGAAGACCGTTCATAAATAACCCATAATGTGGTTAAAGGGTACCACCACCCAAAAATAATATTCTTATTAAAGAAAGGTAACATCTTTAGTATTACATTCCATCAACAAGTTCACAAAAAAATGTTTCCAGAAAGAAAGAAAAAATAATTGGAAACGCATCACCATTTTAAAGCATGCGTTCATGCGGTCTGAATTACGCAGACTGATATGTGTGCGGTGAATTGCAACGTGTGCAGAGCGAACGAATCGCCCGGGAATCTATTGTTTACAAACGTAAGTGGTGGAAATTAATTGCTTTGTTTATGAATTCCGTAAGTGGTGGAAATTAATTGCTTTGTTTATGAATTACACAACCCTTTGCAAAATGTTGGGTATCTATTTGATATCACAAAACGGTACCAAAACATATAATAATATGTTGTTCTTTGCCTGGTGGTCCCCTTTAATAAAGGTCTCGTGGCCAACCTGTCGAACGATGCCACCACCTTCCTCATATCATATTAAAGCATAACATCAATCATATTGGCCCAGTCACACACACATACACACGTAAAGCCCTCCCGTTTGTCGAATACAATAAAACGAGACTATTCGGTGGCTAGTCCGGTTCGTGGCAAAACGTAGCGATACGTCGCAATACGTGGCAGTACTGTGTGTTTTCGTGCCACTTATTAAGTCAGAAAGGCAGAGCTGACAACAATAGCCATGTCGTTTGTGCATGGCAGAATTGTGAATATTTTAACATTTTTGCTCTGCCTATTCCCGCATGTGGCACGATAACCAAATACTGCCACGTATTGCCATACATTACAACGGAATTGCCACGAAATTGCCACGGAATAACCACACTTAATTGCATTCCTCAAAATACCAATAGGCTTTACAGATATGTGTGACCGGGACATCATCATGATCAAAGGGAAACTACCCCACAAATACTTTTATTATCAAGTAAATGTACGCATGGCTACCCTTCATCGTGTATACCCGTAATAAATGATGTACATGATATGCACGTACTGCTTCAGTTGGTATAAACCCCCTCGTTAACATTAACCTAATTATGACGTTGAATTTACACGCATTCTTCATTAAATATACACCCCATCTCGATAGTAGCACCACTTCCACTCTGAGCTTGGGGAGGGGGAAGGGGAAGGACTGTTTGAATTTCAGAATAGAGACCACATGCAATCGAGGTGTCATCACAGGAAGAAACAACAAGCATGACAAGTGTAAGATAATATAAAATCATTAAAGGGATCTAGTAACATTATCCAAAACCACACATCTTACTTACCACGCTAGTCTCTCTCATACCTTGTTGCATTCGTATTACCAATACATAGGAGCAGGGAACGGGTCTCGGTTTTTCGAATTTTCCTTTCGTTAATAAGATATTTGCGATTGAAGTGTTCACATTTTTAATTATCCACTAGGTACCCAGTCGGTGCAATGAGTTAGCGAATAACACTCTGCATTTCGCCCGTTACTTGGCAATATGATATACGTGAAATCTTGTTCACACATTACTAATAGCATACTTAGTGGAAGTATTATATCATAACAATACAGATTTTGTCATCCATTTTGTCATCCTTTTTGCAAAATGTATACAAAGTTACGAAATCCCTTTAATAGGGGAGTTGTGTTCCTCCTCGGCCAGGTGACAATGCAACGTCCTATGTCTGTAGCACTTTTGTTTAAATAATTGTTCTAGGGGCAATAATCCTCACCTTAAAGGCATCTAGTAACTTTGCTGACAAGTTCAAAAACTGGCAAAGGGTTGATACAATGTGTATTTCTGTGATCTGATATGTCCACTGAGTGATGGGTGAAAATGTCACGGTAAATGAATGTCATATGAGCGAAAATGCAAAGTGATGTTCACTTACTCATCGCACTGACTTTGTACAAATTTATACTTATCCTGTAGATAATCCTTAATCTGAACACTTCAATCATACATATCTTTATAACGGAAGAAAAGTGTGGAAAACCAAAAGCTGTTCCATGCTTCTATTTATCATGTGAATACAATGACGTGTGTGTGAACCGCTAGACTTTCAAGTAAGTTTTGAAGATTTTGACTGTTTGACATTTTGGATGTTGCTAGATCCCGTTAAAATATCTGATGATGTGTTTGGTCTTTTAGAAAGTCTCTGGGGCTAACAAAACCATCGGAAGTGTGGGGGAAGGATGATTGCCCCAACTATTTACGCTAAGGGGTGAGGGGAAGGGGGTGGGGGCAAACATGTGGTCTGTGCAATAGCGGAGAACACCCCCCTTTTGAGTATGAACAGTGGATTTGGCGCCCAAGTGTGGGAGGAGGCCAGACGGGGACAGAACTGATGGACATTTTGACCTTTACTATGGTAGGCGGAACAGGAACAAGTTCTAGTGCGAGTATTCCGAAACGATAAACAAACTCACGACGATGATGAAAATGACCTATCATTAATTCATCGCTTACATGCATGTATTAATAATAGATGAGACAATCATCTAAATACTCACCGCCTCCGGGATCTGCAAGCATATCTACCTGCATATTAATGACCGATTGTAATCGAATTTGTAAATACACATATATTTGTCATACCGGAAGCTAGATATATTATTATTGTTAATAGATGCTCTGTGGTCCCTCATCATTTTACATGGGTGCTACCACAAACTATACTGTGGTTCGCAAACTACTGTGTATTGTTGTTCTTATTTGTTTACAGCTAGACCTCAACTATGAGATACCTGATGCATTTTCATAACTATTGGTTTCCTCAAAGTTTGCCTCGCTTTATATTTTGGAGCAGTTTTGGAGAAAGGTCAACTAACTTACTGCGCTAGATGCATGCAGTCCATCGCAATTCCCGTGCTTGCAATATTGCTAAACAAACCTTTTTTCATACAAAATTGTGTTTATTGACCTAGAATATCTGTCTTTCAATCATTAGAAGCTGGAACTCGTATGGAAGTACACTTTAAGGATAATCATACTAATTAATCTATTTGAGTGTTAGTAAATGCCATACACCGTTCTTCGTCATGATATCAAGGTCTTTCGGCATGTTCGGGGACCTTCTCACGCTTTTCATTAGGAAAGAAATGACTCACGCATCAATTAATAATAATACTATTATAGGTTCGATTTATATATAGCGCCTAATATGGTACAATATCAGTTTTGTTGCGCTTTACACTCTTATTACCCCGGTCATAGTATACAATGCAAACCGGCACACATTGTGTGCACCATCTCCACTCCCTCGGGAGCATTCCTTCCAAGCGGCTCATGGACATTGAGAAGATCATTCGCATTAAGGCTTTCACCTCGTACTGTTTAAATACACCTGGGTAGAGAGCGGCAATCGTGGATTGTTTTGCTGAAGGATAAACGTGGTGGGCAGGGTTCGAACTCGGGATCTCACGATTGGAAAGCGCGCGCTCTACCAATCTTACCACACCATATCCACATTTAATGTGTTCATATTGTAAATAAATCACTATGCACATCAGTTGTGTTTTATTCAGCAGTATGTTCTTAAAACATATAATAAACCATACTACAATGCATACAAATGCACACACGTGCGGTAGTGGTAGAGTAACGATTTTGGTATAATCGATATGTTGACGCTGGCCGGCGTCGAAAATCAGTAACATCTAGAACCGTGTAGAGATCAGTTTGAAAGCCAAATTAAAAGTACTTTCACACGAAATGTATGCAGACAAAAAACACTCGCGATCAATTCCTCCAATGATACTCTGAAAGTTTCTCTTTAAAGGGATCTAGTAACTTTTTTGACATGTGCAAAAAGTGACGAGTGGTTGATACAATGTATATTGTTGTTATCCGAAATGTCCACTTGTTGCTGTGTGAAAACTTCAAGTTAAATGGACGTTATATAATAATAATAATAATAATGGTTATTTATATAGCGCTATTCCCGTGGGGATCATAGCGCTTTACACGATTATTATTACCCCGGTCAACGGATACACACTGCAATCATTCCTGCACATTAAATGCACATTTTCCACTCCCTAGGGAGTATTCCAGCCAGTCGCGTGTTAGGCGCACACAGTGCTAAAGAAACACGTTCCCATCCTTCCGGGTTCCCATTTATACACCTGGGTAGAGAGCAGCAATTGTGGATAAATTGTCTTGCTGAAGGACAAACGCAGTGGGTAGGGTTCGAACTCGGGATCCCACGCATCGGAGAGCGCGCGCTCTACCAATTTTGCCACACCACATCCAAATGGACGAGTAATGAGCAAAAGTGCAAAGTGATATTCACTAACTCATTGCACTCACTTTGTACACGGTTTTCGCGGTCCAGTGGATAATTAACATCTGAACACTTCGATCGTAAATAAATTTTTAACGAAATGGGAATTTGATAAGCCGAAACCTGTCCCATGCTTTTATTGTTTATACGAATACAAGGTATGAGGGAACCGCTAGAATTCTAATTGGATTTTGAGGATTTGGACAATGTTACTAAGTCCCTTTAATCACAGATTTGATATAGTCAACTACATTCAATATTCCGGTCACTCTTGACTCGTACTCTACCGTACCCATTTCGTAAATGAAATTGAAGGTCTTTGGATGGAATTCTTATTTCCTATTCATCGCATGTAACGTGTAATCCTCAAAGTTGCGTTTACAGGTGGGTGTTATAATTGATTCATCCCAAAATCGTGACGATGCATATAAAAGTAAACCTTTTCAATCAAACTATTGCAGTACACTAAAGTACAAACTTCGACAGCAAATAAACAAATACACAATACATCAACAACGACATAATTATGAAGAGCCTAATTCGAAAAGGCGCCAAAACCACTATCCATCCATACATACATCTACTTTGGTTGATTACAAGTTCAAAAATGAGATAATTAGCCTAAAAATATAATTTAAAAGATATATTATGCGATCGAAACAAACAATACGGAGCATACTATTTGCATATTGCCATAGGCATGTACGGGTATCTGAAATCGGACAAATTAATACACTTTTCTCACGTTATCAAAATCGAAAAATAAAAACATAACCTATCATTGTAATCGTATTACCAGTAGTAATATGGAACCGGTTTCGGTTTTCCGTACTTCTCTTTCCTTTAAAAAATATGTTTATTATTATTGAAGTGTTCGGATTTTAAATTATCTAGAGGATAAGTATAACTGTGTAAAGAGTAAGTGCAGTGAGTTAGCAAATACATGTACCACTTTGCATTTCCGCTTATCATGCTTATTTCCCGGTCATATGACATTCAGTTACCGTGAAATTTTCACACATCACTCAATGGACATATCAGATCACAAATATACAAATTTGTTATCAACCATTCATCAGTTTTTGCACATGTCAACAAAGATATAATTATTACACAACGACGCACAAACGACTACTGCATTTTATTACACAATCGTTTGTATAGTACAGTATATAGTCTTCAGGAGAACTAGATTAATGGGGCTATGACGCTAACGACGCTAAGTATCTCTTTGAAGGTAATATAGAGTACTATATTTTAAAGAAGTTTGTTTGGGGAGTAGATTTGGTTTATATTTATACATTAAAGGGATCTAGTAACATTGTCCAAATCCTCAAAATCCAATTGGAATTCTAGCGGTTCCCTCATACCTTGTTGTATTCGTATTAACAATAGAAGCATGGAACAGGTTTCGGTTTCTCGATTTTAATTTTTTATTTTATAAAAAAGATATTTACGATTGCAGTGTTCAGATGTTAAACTTTCCACGCGGGATAGTCGTAACCGTGTACAAAATCAGTGCAATGAGTTAGTGAATATCACTTTGCATTTTTCTCATTACTTGGCAATATAACGTTCATTTAACTTGAAATTTTCAGACCATACCCAGTGGACATATCAGATATAAAAAAAACCCATTGTATCTACCATTCATCAATTCTTTGCACATGTAAACTAAGTAATACTAGATCCCTTTAAAAAAGAAAGATTCCTCTCCAAGTGCTATAGCACTGCTTGTGTAAAATTTGATAATTGGTTCTTCTCGTGGATATACCTGATACTTGATGAGGTAATCCCTTGATGCAGCTGCAAAGCTATACTGGGATGATGTGCTCGTGTGCTGGTGTGCTGGTATCCGCTAGATCAATTCCATACTGGACAGTGGAATGAGACTCTGTTCGTATTTAGTTTTCGATTTGCACTAATGTTCATGTTCAATCATGCAAATATAAACAAAATTTGATATTTTCACAATATTCATGAATGCTAAACAGCATTTGTGTTTAACTTTACAAAGCTCGACGAGTACTATTTATTACGTTAAAGCAAGATGAGCAAGCGTTGTAAGTTGTGACAAATAAAGCAGCTTAAAACTATTGCCATAATGAAATATGCAGTTGTTTCAAATAATGTGCATCTCTCTAAAATATTACTAACTTTCTTCCCTCGATTTGACAGAATATCATCAAATTTAGCCCCTTTGAACGTGGTAACAGAACATGGCGACAGAAGAATACTGTGCATTATCATTTGCATTTACCTGCCAGAACTCAATAACATCTATAAGATTCGTACGATATATACTGTGACGGTGTGAGATATAACTTTATTTCTCAACCCTAACCCGATCCGAACAGCTAACACAAAACAATAACTCATTGTTTTTATTATTATGTTTGTTTTCTTTCAAAAATGTGATAATTTGGGAAAGGAACTGAAATCATTTGTATGCAGAAATGTATGTATTTGTAAAATCCGTTTTTTCATTTGCTGTCTTATACCATCATCAGTGTATTGACCATCATCTTGTATGAAAGAGGTGAACTTTTCGCATTACATTAAAAAAGCTTATTATACACATACAGAATGCGTCGTGTATATATTATTTCGAAACAGAACCCCCCTACTGCGCATGATGTTCGTTATATTAGTAGCCGTATTTACACGATGAAAGCCAATTCTTAAGAGTTGCAATAACATTGGAACCACTAATCCCGTTATTATTTAGGCGGGGGAACGCGATGAAGGGTTTTTACGCGCATTAAACCGACATAATACGCATTTACGTCCGCATGGGTTGCAACTTTCATCCATTCGCCTATAAGCATGTAATGGTCTAGTCCCACTATACCGTTTCTCCTTCCGACCAAAATGTGGCGAAAGGGTCAGTAGATCTAGCAAACTTTGAAGTTCCATGACGTTTCGTTTCACGCGAAACGGAGCCGAATTAAAAGTATCCTACTAATAGTCGATTCCGAACTTGGTCCGCATGATTTCGTTTCCTGCTAGTACCTTCCGGATGTCGAACGGATAGGAAACGGGAAGGAGAAACTGTGCAGTGCGACTAGGCCATAAACATGTTATCAACAATAGCCGTGATGAAAGACTATACAATGTTTAGGGGGCAGGGGCGAGGAGGGGAGGGGGCGAGAGTGGGGGTTGGGGTCGGGTTGTGAGGAGGGCTCTTTCTCTCCTCCTGTAGTGTGAGAATGCTTGTCTCTTCTGGGAGCAAAAAAAAGTAAAAATAAAGAAATACATAACGGAATTTATATGTTTTTACCAGATTGTCCCCCACCCCCCCCCCCCCCCCCCCCTCTCTCTCGGGAGTCGGTTAACCCACATTTGCTCGTTATATTACCGTAGTTCTTTGTACTTCTTTATTCACAATCGAAATGATATCATGAGGTCATTGTACACCTTGTTTTTTGTTTATTTACATTTTCTTGCTGCAACGTTACTATAGCTGAATTAATTTTAATTAATAAATTAATTTCTATTCGTTATACGTTATAAACTATTTTGAACATCATTTTCGTGCAGAAGTGAATACAATTAATTTCAAATTAAAATCGAATTTTCTCGGACCCCGTCTGGCGGTTGACCGTCGCGACGTCGTTTACCATAACTCATGGTTATTATGAAGTATAATAATGCCCCAAAATATGACAGAATACATGTACATGTTGGTGTTATGGAGAATGAAGAAAGTTAATCGAATAGGCCTGCATATATATATATATAATTAAAAGTATTGATATTCCGTTATGATTCGAATAATAAGTAATTACAGGGTTACATTGTCAGTATTACGTACGGCGTTTTACAAACGTTATTCTCTACTAAAACGGTAATAAAATAATTCCGGATTAATACAAGGAACATGTCCTGTAAAACTATTACTTTTATATATTCAATATTTAAATGCAATTTATTGCAACTCAAATTTGACAGATCCAGTTTGATTGAATACAAATGCAGACGGTTACAAGGTTTATATCACAAATGCAAATTACAAAGATAATACAAAATATAACTTTTACAGATGGTAAACATTTCAAAAATACAAAAATGGCAATCAATTACAAGAAACATATGACATTTCGATTCAATATGAATATATTAAAAACCTGCATCACAAAAACGGAAAGGAAGATATTAAAGATCAGAAGAGGGTGCCAAGGAGGAAGAGTATAGGGTAACTTAATTTTAATTTGATTTAATTTGATTTTTTCCCATTTATTTATCTCATGATACAAATAACTATACAAAATCGATAAAGAAATATATTCATTGAATATAAAAACGAAATAAACATGTTTAACTTCTAAGTTGATTAACATATTAATAGCAATGGAGAAATACAAAATATACGTCTTTTCAAAAGAGTAAGGTCGAACATTTCATCAACTGATATATGAGGTTAGGAAAAGAGCAAGGATCTACTTTTCATCTAGCTGAATAGCCTATAGACCTTATTTATCCAAGCTCATTATAAGGCATGGATATTAACAATCGCTAATTAAATGCTCACTTTCTAGTACCCTGGTCGGGATATGTTTATTTTTTCAAATAATACTGTATAATCGGCGTTATTAGAGGCTTTTCGCAAATACTACGGAAGGGCTGAATACGGGGGAAGCATGTCAGCTGTGACCGCACCCGGGGGGGGGGGGGGGGGGGGGGGCACTCGAATTATTTTTTGACGAGGGTGTGCCGCACGGAACTCTGAAATGGGGGTCTGAAGAGCTGACTACAAGCACAAAATATTAGGGTCTTTGGAGCTACAAAAACCCTGAAATGGGAGTTCAGGGGTCTAAGGAGCATACTAAAACTACAAAATACATAGACTTGGAGCTACCAAAGACCTACGGAAACCCTCAAAAAGGCTCAAATGGTGGTCCAAGGAGCCGAACTAGAAGAAGAATAACGGGACTTGCCGCTACTCAAACATAGCCAAGTCTTTCCGGGGGTCTATGGAGCCGAACTAGAAGAAGAATAATGAACTTGGCGCTACTAAACTACCTAGCCAAGTCATTCCGGGGGTCTATGGAGCGGCAATTTTTGAAAATTGGGTATCTTTAGAGCTGCGATCGGGTGTGAAAAAGGGGTTCTTTTAAGCGGCACATACCCGTCTAACATTATACATGAGTGCCCCCCGGGACCCTGGCTATTTTGCAGTTTCGCAGTGAAGAATACGCGGAACGTCTCCTTGCTCGAATGAACAAGCGCGCTGATTGGCTGACCCATTGAAGTATGGGCTGACCACGCCGCTCCGTACTCGCTCTACACCCGACGCTAATTCAGCCGAATACCGTTGTAGATTTGGACGGTTCGGGGAAATTTTCGCACTGAGTGCGACCCCCCGCTGAGATTAGCGTACTAGAATCCCTCCGTAGTATTTGCGAAATGCCTCTATTTGCGTTTTGGAACGCGTTTCAGGCAAATCTTGATTAAAGGGATCTAGTAACATTGGCAAAATCTGTAAAACTTACTTGGAACTCTAGCGGTTCTCTCATACATTGTTGTATTCGTATTTCCAAAAAATTATACTATTATAAGGATAAATATGATTGATTTGTTTAAGATTTATAATCGTCCAGTGGATAATTATAACTGTGTACAAAGTCAGTGCAATGAGTTAACGAATATTCCTTTGTATTTTTGCTAATTACTCAGTCACATCATGGAATATACAAACATCACTCAATCATATCAATGGACATATCAGATCACAGAGGGACTCATCTTATCAACCATTCGCCAGTTTGTGCACATGTCAACAAATACTAGATCCCTTTAACCAAAACATTATTTTGTAGCACGTTTCAAAATGGCTGAATATGGGTTAAACATGAGAATATAAACATACCCTTTGTAATGAGCAGTGCAAAACGACATTGTTCAGAAATCGCCGTATTCCAAATTAGATCTGCTTATAGTCGCCAAAACGTTTTCATTGGTTTAATCAAATGAATTGTTATTGGGTATCGCGGTGTATATTAATTAAACTCTTTATGACCACAACAGATCAATACTTTGCAGACCTATTCATCATCACATGCACTCCTTTTATATTTGAAAACGTATAATGTTGTCTTTCCGATGGCAATACATTCATAATACTAAAGAAAACAATTTATAAGAAATACGAGACCAAACAAAATATGTTTTGCCTAATGTTCCAATGTCTGGGCAGTTTGTTGTTTAAAGGGGATTGTAGTATTTTATGTAAATGCAAATATATTTATAGAACTGTGCTAATGTGAAAATAAAAAAAAACTTAATCTTTAAAAATGAAATACGATCTTAGTAAGATTGTAAACTACACCGTATACGCCTTGTAACTTTGAATATGTAGCTAAGTACACCATTTCAACTAACTAATGAGTGGTCTGTATTATCGATGTGTTTTTTTTTCTTCAGCGTAAACGAATACAAGGGAAATAGTATTATGCATCGACAATATTTTGCATCCCTATTGTATTATAAAGTACAAATTACATGGATGAGCTATTGTTTTTCCTAATTTCCAAATGTCGTTATGTTATTTCTTCTTGGGATTAACATAATTTCCGAAGCGTCTTTTTGGAAAGATCTTTTAATTCACTTACCTTGTACGCATTTCAGGTTTAGGACAAGAATACTTATAATATGTACATGTGCACTGATGTACTTTTAAACTAATGCGGGATAAGATAATACATTTTTTGCGATAATCCGTTAGCTGAGCCCTTTTTATTTCTATGTTGATGCAGTAATAGGTTTCCTAATTCCACTATTTACTAATACTTTTATTTCTTATCCCATAATTCATGCTTGTTCCTAGAAAACTTCTTGTCAACAATCTGCAAAGTCAGTGACATTTCCATGAGGTGTAGTATTTCTTAATTGCTTATACTGTTGACACGCAATTATAAAGAACATTATCTTTTTATTTTCCTAAATGATATACATGTATATTGAGAATATACAATACGAAAGGATGGTATTATCACATAATATCAGAATCAAATACGCTATTACTTCGTATATATTTAATACATTGTGTTTTTCTTGATAGTTTTCAAGATCAGGGGTCCCGTTGCAGAAAGAGTTGCAATCGATTGTAAAGTTATACTTAATTGAAGTAAACAATATGCGCATTTGACCAATCAGATTTGCGCATTAAGCCACATGATCTGACTTTACAACATGTTAAACGAATACCGAGGTATGTGGAAACCGCTAGAGCTCTAGGTAATTCTTTTGAGAACTTCGACAATGTTACTAGATCCCTTTAAAGGTACCCTTGAGTATTGGTACTTCCCGAAATGCCCCTTGACACTAAATTGGTTGGTTTTAATTCCATTTGAAGGTTCATTGAATAAAACATGTGAAATGAGAATCATTCCCTTTCGAATGCTCTCATAGTTGTAATATTTGATTTCAAAATATTTTATTTATATATCGTCTGGCCTGGCGATATCT
>JBAMJV010002219.1:0-28585 GCA_037951105.1 Echinarachnius parma | reverse complement strand
GGTCACGTTTGAGTTGGGGAACTTAAATCATTTTAAATGGAGTCACAACACGAATTATACATAATGAGACGTACAAGTAATGGGTGCAGATAAATCGAGCACATTGTTCATTCCGGGGCGGCGATGAGAATGTTTACCACGGTCGGTCCCAGGCATACGAGGGGTGTTCAACAAGTTCATAGCCCGACCTTAAAGGAGTTAATGTGCAACATCGATTATTATACGGTGTGGCCCCCCAAAAAAATAAACGGGGCACTTCCCAAAATATAGTAACAAAACGTAAATGTCCAACGGATATCTTTTCTAATGAAAAACGATACCAAGAACAGTAATTTGGGTCGTGAAGTTTTTGTTTTAGGGCGCTCTGAGTGACACCGTGTCAAGTTCCAAAGTGTAGAAACAATCCTGCCAAGTTATTTTGCTCAAAACCTTTTCGTTCAAAAGTTACATTATTTTGATTGTGGGGGGGGGGGGGGGGGGGGGGGGGGAAGAACTTACTGTTTTTGTTGGGTTTAATTGATCAGTATTGTTGAAATAAACCCAACAAAAACAGAAAGTCCCCCCATAATCAAAATAACGTAATTTTTTAACGAAACAGTTTTGAGCAAAATAACTTGACAGGATTGTTCCTACACTTATTGACTAACTTCTGTGTGAAAATGAAATTGGTCCGTGGAGTCATGCATGAGTGAGCACACATTAAAGGCAAAATTGTCACTTTTCAAAAGGCACATGACTCTTGTGACTTTTGAAAAGTGACAATAATGCCTTTAATGTGTGCTCACTCATGCATGACTCGACGGATCAATCTCATTTTTACAAAGAAGTTATTCAGTAAGTTTAGAAATAATCCGGCCAAGTTATTTTTCTCACGACCTATTTTGATTAGGGGGGGGGGGGGTAGACGTACTGGGTGTGGACCAAATAGCAGTAGACCATCTGAGTTAGTGGAACAAATGGTGGAAGACCATAAGGTCATAAACCGATCTAACTATGCCAGGTTCTGGAAATAGGGAGGAAGCAGCAACAACCCCATCCCGAAGTCAATGGCTTTTGCAGCATCACCCTGCTCTTGTGAGGCAAATCAGCACTTTGCTTCAATTTCTAAGTGATTGTTAACCCTAATAAGGCCGGGGGGCCATACTGCCCCCCTCTCCGGATTTTTTTTTCTGATTGCTCGGAAACGCGTAAGGATGACGCCCCGCCGCTTGGTGGCTTTTTTCTTTCGAGTCTTGCGCATCTTTTAAAATATTTTTTTCGAAAATCGGACCTTTCGTTATGAAGTCACGTGACCTGTTGTCACCGCATGTCAGCCCGAAAATCGTTAATTTTTGTGATTTGTGTACAAAACATATGGCAATGTAAGTTTTCCTAAAAAGAGATATATCTTTGGTTAATTGGTATTGTTTACCGTTTAGATATTTGTTTTGGTGGTCAAAATAAGTGAATTAAAGTTAGAAATAAAATAAAACAACAAAAACAATAAAATACATTAGTTAAAAAAACAAAGAAATACATAAGAAAACAATAGAAAACATGAGGAATAACCTGGCTCTTCCAAAATATTTTTTGTATTTTTATTCAAAATGGTCTAAAGATTATGTAGTGAAAACCAATGTTTAATTATGAAGAATATATGATTTATGGGTAAAAATATTAATTTTATGACCTTCTTTGCATAAATTAGCATAAATTTGCAAATTAATGAATTTTTCAAAAAATTGAAATTACCATAGTATTCTATACACTTGGCATGCGTGCACATTTTCGGCCGAGATCTTAAGGGGGGGGGGGGGGGGCATAATGCCCCCCCCCCCCCGGCCGTAGAAAGACCTCAAATAGCCCGGCCTTTTTAGGGTTAATGAACGTTGTTACATTGACTGCCAGTCCAGACCAAAGACAGAATACAACTGACCTGCCTTCGCATCACTGATCATGTGAAGGATGCAATATTGCATACACAACATAAGGTAACCCGACTTCCTGCTCCTTCAAGGTCGGGCTATGAACTTATTAAACACCCTCGTAACATGTACAGTTTAAATGCTTCATATAAACTTCATATATGCGCGCCTAATGCGTCTCATGCTGTATTATGCTCAAGTCAATGGGATGTAAAAAGTGCATGCACATTGCATGATAGATTTATTGTACATGCAGTTATATTACATATAGATGTACTTCTTTCCGTTTCGAGTATTGCAAACCGATTACGGCACATATGAATTCATGATATTAAAGTCCAAAGTTCTAAAACAAGAGGTACACATGGTGTTAGGGCACCATGTACAGTGTTCGAAATCGTACAAAATTGCTGTATTTGTCGATATCAAATGCTGACTTCCAGTTATTATAACTTCTTTGTCGATATACGGTACCCACTTGAAATGTGCACAGAGTATTGCTGCGGATATTACTGGACAGTTTGTGAAAAAAGTTATACTTCAACTCCAAATACAATTACTCATTTATGCCAAATTATGTAAATCAATAATGTCCTATTGTTGGGGGAAAATGCATACAATTTGAGTTTGGAGCTAAAAATTACCGTGTTACATATCCTGAAACCCTTCCAGTTTGGTGTGAAATTATAGGAAATTGTATTGTCTTTAGTAAGACTGAAAATCATGCTAATTTCAGGGGTAAATCTGGCCGATTATCTATAGCAATTTAAAACGACTGCTTTTTTGGACGCCATCTTGGATTCGGAGGTGTTCGCAATAATTATTTTTAAAGTAGACCTCTGAATTTTTTCTCCTTAAAAATACTTGCAAATAAAGTTGGTTTAAACTTGTGAAGATCTGGCAACCTAACTCCTTACTGAAGCAAATGACAGTAGTGGAAAACGCCCCACACACTCACAAATGAAATGTACACTCTTATTACCCACCATGTGAAAGAATATATCTTTACTAAAGGCCCAGTCCCATACTCACGGTTTTCACGGCGACTCGCAACGATTTGGCAACGTGGAGAAAATCGCCTTGGTCGTGTTGCATCGATGTCCCGAGGATGTCACTCTCTATTGGCCATGTATGCATACGCATAATCGTTCACAATTTAAAGTGAAAAGGGGCCCTTTTTCATCGTGTACGCGAACATTTCATGCACGCGAAAATCACTAAATAGGGCATATTTTCATGACAATGTACGCATAATTTGAAAAATACGGTATATTTTCTCACATGATCTATGTACGCAAAATTTGAAATATGAAGTTTTGGTACTTGAAATACTGAAAAAGGGGCGTTTTTGTAAGTGTGTACTTGAAATACAAAAATAAGAGGTAGTTTTCAACGGGCATTTTGTACCAGTTTTTGCGATAAATAGGGGGGTTATTTTCTGGAAATGTACTTGAAACCCCCCGTAATAGGGGGTCATTTTCAACCTCCAGACAGATCATGTGTCCTACCTTTGAATACGAAGTGACACCGCTGGGATCGGTGTACATCGTATCAGTTCTAAATGAGTCGGTTCAAAACTGTCGTCGTGCCTGCACAAGTCACGGCATTCTTCGCGATTCGCAACGGTTTGTAGAACGAATTGCAACGACTCGCAACGACCTTCTCCAAAAATGTATGCTTAAGGCCCAGTCCCATATTGACGATTTTCACGGCGAATCGCAACGATTTGACATTCGTCGAGAAAATCGCTTAGGTCGTGTTGCATCGTGTTACATCGTATCGGTTCTTCCCCTAAAATCGTTGCGCATCGTGATGAAAATCGTGAAAGCAGAGCTAAATCGCCGTCTTCACCTGTTCAAAACAATCGCCACGCCACGACGATTTTCACCAAAAATCATTGTATTTACCGTTGCATATTCGTGTCAAGTCGTTCCACATCGTTGCAATTCGTTGCGACTCGTATCGCTTCGTTGTGAAGATCGCCGCTTTCCGTGTTGAACTGTCCATGTGCGTATAGACTTACGTAATACCTATTCATCACGAGGGAGGGGGGGGGGGGGGGGGTGAACGAAAGATCATCCCCTTGGGTATCAATGACAGATCTACGCCCGTGGAACTGACTAAAACAAGTCCTATTGTCATGATTGTTCACATTGTGCACTGCCCGATTGTTCCATACAAATGTGAGGAAATCGCCGGACATGGCGATAGTTTTGAACCGGTTCAAAACATTCGTTGTGCTAACACGATTCATGGCGTTCTTTGCGATGCGCAACGGTTCGAAGAACGAATTACAACGACTCGCAACGAACTACAACGACTCGCGACGACTCAAGCGATTTTCTCCACGAATGATAATTCGTTGCGAGTCGCCGTAAAAATCGCCACTATGGGACCACAACTTTTTTTCTGCCACGATTTTTCTACTGCAATGGTTAAAGACAAAAGAAGGACGAACTGACTCGTCGAACAACGACGAAGAACGAATATTCGTCTTGAATCGCCGTACAATTATTCCCAATTCGTTGCTAAATCGTGGCTAAATCGAGTCGATTCGTTCTAGTAAATCGTTGCGAGTCGTTGCGAGTCGCCGTGAAAATCGTCAGTATGGGACTGGGCCTTAATCCGTTGCGATTTTCTACCGCGATGGTTAAAGACACAAAACATGCAAAAGAAGGACGAACTTACTCGTCGAGCAACGACGAAGAACGAATATATTCATTCTAAGTCGCCGTACAATTCTTCCAAATCCGTTGTTAAACCTTGGCTAAATCGAGTCAATTCGTTCTAGTAAATCGTTGCGAGTCGCCGTGAAAACCGTGTGTATATGGGACTGGGCCTCTACGAGTCACGGCGTTCTTCGGGATTCGCAACAGTTTGTAGAACGAATAACAACGACTCGCAACGACTTAAGCAACATAAAGCTATTCGCCGAAGAAATCGCCACTATAGGTCCGCAACTTTTTTAAAAGAAGGACGAACTGACTCGTCGAGCAACGACGAAGAACGAATATTCATTCTGTGTCGCCGTACAATTCTTCAAAATCCGTTGGTAAACCATGGCTTTTTATAATCGAGTCGATTCGTTCTAGTAAATCGTTGCGCGTCGCCGTGAAAACCGTGTGTATGGGAGTATGGGGGTAGGACTTAAAGGGGTAGTTCAGTTTGGGTATAGAGGGCGCTGCACGAAATAATTTTTTTTTTAGATAATGTAAAACTGAGTGTAAAATTTGAAAGAGCATACAATTTTAATGGCAGAATTAACTTTATTTTATAAAAAATCGGTTCAGAAATGGCTGGAATATCAATAATATTAATGGTCATTTCTTATATAGCGCAATCTTACAATTAAGTCTCAGTGCGCATAAATGAAAGAGAGAGAGAAATAGAAGCGTATTTAAGCAAAGATACAATAGTAGAAACTTACAATTCATTAACAAACAAAAAAGCCTTTAAATTGGCTCGAAATTGTTGCTCTGTATCAGATTGTCTAATATGGTAAGGAAGTTTATTCCAGAGCATAGGTGCAGCAAACTGGAAAGACCGCTGACCGTATGTCTTAGTTTTAACAGAATACTGAACTAAAAGATTCTTTGAACTTGAACGAAGGACCCTAGATGATTTATACAAACTAATAAGTTCTTGAATATAATCAGGTGCATTTCCATGTATGCATTTAAACGTAATGACTAAAATCTTAAACATAATTCGTTTATTTACAGGCAACCAATGTAAATTATACAAAACTGGACTTATAGATTCACATCTTTTAGTACGTGTTATCAAGCGAGCAGCAGAATTTTGGATGTGTTGTACTTTACTTAATAACACCTCTGGTAGACCAAATAAAATGCTATTACAATTATCAATATGACTTAAAACAAAAGCATGGACAAGTCTTTCAGTGGTGCTTTTATCCAAATACTGTCTAATCTTTCCTAGCTTATACAAACCAAATGATGCTTTTTTACAAATATTTTTTACGTGATTTACTAATGACAAATTCTCATCAAATAAAACACCTAAGTTTCTAACACACTTTGCGGGTTGCAGTGAACTCTGATTAAATACAACAGGTGGTATTATATTCTTTAGTCTAAATCGAGATGACATATGAAGGAATTCAGTTTTCTCTGCATTCAGCCTTATCAATAAATATATCCGAACGGTAATCAATCTGGGGCCAGATATATTCGATGATTTTTTTTATTAAACAAAATGCTTACACTTTTTCCAAAAAATTCAAAAGAGGTTTTAAAAAAGTTGTTGATGATCTCCTTATTCAATCATTATGTCAACAAAACATCACATGCATACTTTTGTATGAAAAATGGTTGAAATGATTTTTTTTTTTTTAGAGAGCGCCCTCTTGTGTTTGAATAGCTCTTTTTGAATGGTAACAGGCTTTTTACTTAGTCGTTTATAATTTTCTATACCGTTCGAGCATCGTGGAGTTATGACTATTAGTAATGTGCTTGATTGTGATAGGCAATCTCAGTATTACCTCTGTGGGCTCAAATTTGACTATCAGCTACGCTTCGGGTAATAGTCATTTCGAGCCCACCTCGGTAATAGATTTGACTATCACAAGAAGCCCATTTGTTAGTTGTTTTATATCATTCATCATTATCACGGATTGCGTTCTTCTTACGCAAAGTAAGTGAAAATCTCTACAATATTTCATAAAATCGCTTGTAAATTTTGACATAAAAATCAATCGACATTGGTGAAGCCAGTTTGAGCCAAGGGGGTCATACTCCGCGCTAATCTTGGGAAACTTCATGGACTGGCTAATACAGAATTCTGGGGTACGTTAAATACGTCGCTAATCTATTCATTTATTCTAATTCTATTGAAATGTCATCGCGCGATATTCGTATAAGGCCAAACTGCGACCATATTTGGAATCCTCTCTACTGCACTCACCATTATAAATTTGACCTCTATCTGACGTCACTTCTGGTGATTGAAGTTTAATTTTTTCATTTTTGACACGGAGATTTCGTGACGATGGACATAATTTTTTTTATTTTATCAAGAAGTGAAAAATCACACTCAAACATACAAATTCGGTAAGTAGCTTTGTATTTATACAATTATTTGTAAAAGTAATATTCCCAGCTGCATTCATTTAATCAAAATTCTCATGGTTAGTTTTTCTTTCAAATTAGTTTTATAAAAAGATTCATAGATATAGGACAAACCCGCACATCATTCGCGACAAGTTTATTTGGGATAAGATGGGGGTCATTGTCAGCGGTATTTACCGCCTGGAGCTCCCTGCATAGCCCACTCGATCTATATATACGGTAGATATCTGCACTAGTCGCGTCTTGGTCCTTGTCCTTCGTCTTGGACTTAAAAGGCTTGGACTAGCTTGGTCCCTGGGGCTAATGAGTGCCAATGCATGATTGTACTTCCTAAATTAATGTATGTTCCACAAGTGATCCAACACCGGTCTAGATTTCTAGAGCATTTCTCACTCTCAGATTAATGAGAAAAATACTTTTTATTTATGTTCAACCCTGACCCTGTGACTAGTGTGAGTGTGACTGTGACTTTTCACAAAACACAAACATTAATTTGAAAATCACCATCGGTGTTGTGCGGCGCCCTGCTTAATTGGCAGGGCGCCTGGTTAGGTTAGAACACAATACGCACCAAGCCTAGCCTAGTCCTGCCCTAGGGCTAGGCCTAGCCCTGCCCTAGCACTAGCAGTGCTTAATAATGGACTTAATGCTAACTAAGCATGGTGTACTAAAAAAGTAAAAGCGACATACTCTTTAGGGACTGGGCCCGGGATGGAGATGTGTTTTGTTTAATTATTGAATAACCTGATTACCCAAATCATCATGATGGTTGAGTAATTGCACACGGGGTATCAGGGTATCGGAAACTTACCTGATCGATGACATAAATCACTGTAAACCGAGTGGAACGCATTTCAAGTCACCGCGCGTGCGTGATCCTTGAAACGCGTTCGCTATTATACAAAATGTACAAACGTACACATGTTAGTACTAATGTCGGTCTCTGTATTAAAGGGATAGTTGAGTTTTGGTATAGAGGGCGCTACACAAAATAATTTTTTTGTGAGATAATGAAAAACTGAGTGTCAAATTCGAAAGAGCATACAATTTTAATGACGGAATAAACTTTATTTGATCAAAATCGGTTCAGAAATAGCTGAAATATCCAGAAACATAACCATTTGTATTAAATGTGGGGCCCCACAATTATTCAATAATTTTGAACCAGCCGTTAAAACACTTTTAAAATGCTTCCACTTTTCAAAACTTTACAAAAGAGGTTTTTAAATAGTTGTTGAATGTTAACAGCCCAGCTAGCCACCTGATGTTGGGCCGATGTCGGAATTTGGTTGCCGGATGTTGGCATATCGCCGTTGGCTCGAGGTTAAAATGTCCGCCAGCCCAACATCGTCACGACGTCATTTTTGTGATATATTGGCATAAGGTCATTTTCCGACAATGGCCCAACATCATGTCATGAGATGATGTTGGGCCATTGTCGGAAAATGACGTTATGCCAATATATCACAAAAATGACGTCGTGACGATGTTGGGCTGGCGGACATTTTAACCTCGAGCCAACGGCGATATGCCGACATCCGGCAACCAAATTCCGACATCGGTCCGACATCAGGTGGCTAGCTGGGAGGCTATTTACTTAGTCATTTGTAATTTTGTAATTCCTTTTGAGCATGGTGTTGTCATAACTATTAGTTTGTAATGTAATGGTACAGGTTTTGGTTACTAAAATACAGTTTGTCTCTCTTTACCAGAACTCAACTATCCCTTTAAGTGGTAAGTGGGACAACAAGCGGAATATAGAGGCTGATGTTTTGTCTACGACATTATACGTACCTCCACCACGGCACGGAGTAAAGTCAATTTCCAAAATACCGTCGGTGAACGTCTGTCGGTTAGTGGCATCTAGGGAAGCCTGTCTCAAATCCCCTGGTGTCCTCCGTGTCCAGAAAAGGAAGCTTCGACGATACGAAAGGCAAAGTATAAAATGGTATAACTTGGAACTTAGTCAACACTATTATATATATTTTCGTTTTACTCGATCGAATATAAGTTAACATCATTGTAAGTCACAAAATTATATTGAAGAGGATTATATATCAAATTGAAGGATTTTTAATTGTTTTCAACCTGGTATGTTGAATACAAATTTAAACTTTACGCATGAGTGAACACATTCATTTATCTGTTCCAAGGTGCAAAAGTAAAAATTGCAAAATTGCACAAAAAATATAAAAAGTCATATTGCACAGAGAAGTTAAACAAAACACGATAAAGGTTTGCATGGTTCATTGCACTTGAAAAGAAAAGTACTAAAAAGAGTACTCATGCGTAAAGTTTAAATTTGTGTTCACCTGACAGGTTGAAAAACAATTACATTTTCTTAAATTTGATATGTAATTTATTGATTTTTATTAAAGTTTGATATGAAAATTCTGGACTTGAAAAAGTGTTTACTTTCTTTTTTTGCTCAGTGTATATACCAGTGCTGTAGGACTCGAGTCCGTATTTCTCGGGACTCGGACTCGGACTTGGACTCGAGCCACAAAGACTCGGTCTCGGACTCGGACTCGACCAATGGTGACTCGTGACTCGGGCGAAAATCGGGCCGAGACCGACAACGTGACCGGCATTTTTTCCGTTTTCCCACGTTTATTTATAGTTCACAAAATTACCCCAGCGCAAGCAAAAACAAACCCGTTGTTCTGGCGTACCTTGCTCGCTTGAGTGTGGCATTCTAGAAAATGATCGTAACATCGCCTCAACAAGCTATTATATGCCTAAATAGACGTTGAGATTAGTCGTTTTATGTTTTGGAACACGTAAGACACGGTCAAGTATTACGGCCAGAACGTGAATTAATTTACGAATTAAGCCTGATATGATGCGACTAAAATTGAACAACGAGCAATACGCGCGCTATTGTTAGTGTGCATTCAGCTGTGTGCTGAGAGAATGGGCATGGTTGTTACTTTGATGATATGACGAGCAGTAAGTGCGATTTATCAGGCACTGACTTGGTAAAAATTGACAAGAATGGGAACCTGACATGGTGTCACTCAGCGCGCCCTAAAACAAAAACTACTCGACCAAAATGACTGTCTGTTCTAGTATCGTTTTTCATTGGAAAAGATACCATATCCTATGGACATATCATTTTATTACTCTATTTTGAGAAGTGCCCCGTTCCTCTTTTGGGGGGCCACCCTGTATTGCAGTATATAACCATCCAATCTGATAACAAAATCATAGTTCATTTCAAACTTCAATCAGGTCATGATAGATGCATGCGACTGAATAATTCACACCAATTTCAATAAATATAATTGTCAAGTATCAAACCAGTCCCTTCTGTTTCAGTCAATTATGTAGCGCCCCCCATGATACATTTGAATTACGTTATTAACCAGTATTTCTTTTCTTCCCAATTGGTTCTTGACAGTGATTGCACTTCATTGCTTCTTATGATGATATCTTGCTCATCTGTTCATAACTGACAGTTTATGGCACAAAACGTGAATTTTCAGATATTTGATATTTTCTGCTAAAAATTATGATCTTAAAAGGATTAGAAAATTGCTGAAATTCATGCTTAACTTCAACAATGATTACTTTTCAGCAACTTGACTGTTTGCACATAAAGTTATATCCCATTAATCCATTTGACAGTGAACCTTAGGAAAAGATATGCAGCAGTTCCTAAAAATCAATGTATTTTTGTGAAATTTAAGGGTGACAAAGATCAACTAAATTCTTGTCCCGTCTGTCACACTTTTTATGAACTTTTTATCCTGCATAGACATCAATAATTGAATTTGTCTCATACTCTGTAATAATAACATTTGACATTTCCCAAAATCATTTCTGCAGATAACTCTTTGTCATTTCTTTGATGGTGTCTATTATCAGTGGCGGATCTACGGGGGGGGGGGGGGGATTTAGGGGGTTTAAACCCCCCCCCCCCCCCTTGGGCTGCCAAGTGAAAATGTATCAGTGAAAAAAGTGAACAAAACTCACTTACGGAGGTTCAAAATAGCAAAAAATTTCGCCGCTTCGCGGCTATCAGTGAAAAAAGTTCACAAAAATCACTTACGGGTGTTCAATATAGCAAAGAAAATATGCTCCGCATCGTCATTGGGTCAACCCCCCCCCCCCTTAGGAAAAAGCTAGATCCGCCCCTGATTATGAAGATAACTGTTGTAGTAAGAAGAGTTAAAATATATCTGACAAATGGAAGTTTACAATGAACCAGACAACTATTTATGTTATAGAGAGTTCACTGTAGGGCATTTATCATAATGGAACTGATCATGTGACATAATAAGAATTGCAATTTAAGATTTTCCCATTGGGACTCGGACTCGGACTCGGATGTCCGGGACTCGGGACTCGGACTCGGACTCGACTCGGACTCCAGGGACTCGGACTCGGACTCGGACAGGGTGGACTCGACTACAACACTGGTATATACTAAATTATATTTATAAACTTTTAATATGGTTATTAGTCATTTATGTTATTAGACATTAAGTTGTTAAAGGGATAATTGAGTTCTGGTAAAGAGAGTATAGTTTTGGTCAAACTGAATTTTAGTAAGCAAAACCTGCACCATGTAAATCCACCATGCTCGAAAGGAATAAAACATTACAAATGAATAAGTACAAAGCCTGTTATCATTCAAAAAGAGCCGTTAAACTCAAGAGGGCGCTCTCTAAACACTCATCGGTTTCAACCATTTTAAATAAAATATTGTGCATGTGATGTTTTGTTGAAATAGTGATTAGATAGAGAGATAATCAACAGCTATCTAAATACCTATTTTGTAAATTTTTGAAAAGAGGAAGCATTTTCAACAATTTTTAACGGCTGGTTCAAAATTGTCGAATAATTGTGGGGCCCCACATTTATTACAAATGGTTATGTTTATGGATAATTCAGCCATTTCTGAATCGATTTTGATCAAATAAAGTTTTTTTCTGTCATTAAAATTGTATGCTCTTTCGAATTTGACACTCAGTTTTCCATTACCTCACACAAACATTATTTTGTGTAGCGCCCTCTATACCAAAACTCAACGATCCCTTTAAATGTTATTTTATATAATCATGGTAGATTTGTTATAATGGAATGTATTATTCAGGGGATACAATTGATAATGGCTAATGTTTATTTGCCAGTAAGAGGAAGGGAATCAGAAAAGATTGATTTTTGGGTTAATTTTAAAAAATAGTAAAATAAATTAATATAGAAAATAATGCAATAATTATTATTTGGGGAGATTTCAATATTGTTTTAAATAAAGATTTAGATTATTTTGGAAGTAATAAACACAATGTTAAGTCTTGATTAAAAATTTTATTTGAAAAATTTTAGATAGATTTGAATTAATTGATGTTTGGAGGGTAAGGAATGGATTGAAGAAACAGTTTACGTATAGGCAAGTTAATCCATTTATGCAAAGTCGATTAGATTATTGGTTTGTTTCTAAGCATTGGTTTGTTTCTACGGTAAATAAATACTATTGCAAAACAAAAAAAGGCTTTTTACTTAGTCGTTTGTAATTGTCTATACCTTTCGAGCATGTTGGAGTTATAACTATTAGTTCATAATGTTATTGACACAATATGCAGGTGTTTGCTTACCCGGAAGGTAAAAATGACGAGTAATCTTACATCTTAAAGTAGGTGCTAACCGTTGCCAATCTGGGAGCACCTATATAAGTGCAAAATTACCTTTCGTTAAAGGTGCAGAGTTGAAACTTAAGACCTTGGTCTCACGATGGTTGCGATCACCTGCAATATATTCCTAGGGATGGTTATAACTCAAACAGACAAACTTAAAAACGGCTTAGTAAAACAAAAAACGTTGTCAATCAAAACACAGAAAATAAAATACTCGAGGGCGCTGTCTTAAGAAACACATTGGTTTCAACCATTACAATTTTTAAAAATGTCAATGTGAAGTTTTGTTAGAATGATGATTCAAAAGAAAGGTCATCGAAAACAATTTAAAAACCTTTTTTAGTAAACTTTGAATAAGTGTACGCATATATTTTGTTTTAATCATTAAACAAAAATCCTACCGGATATATGTATTGATATTTCAGCTGTTTCTCAAGCAATTTTGATCAAATCAATTTTGTTTTATCTTTAAAATCACGTGTTTTTCCGGGTATTACACTATGTGTTTTATAACCTCGCAAATGAGTTATATCCTAACCTAAAGCACCCTCTTAACCAAAACTGTACTATCCCTTTAAAGGGACTTAGTAACATTGTCCAAATCCTCAAAATCCAATGGGAATTCTAGCGGTTCCCTCATACCTTCTTGTATTCGTATTAACAATACAAGCATGGGACAGGTTTCAGTTTTTCAAATTTCCCTTTAGTTCAAAGGATATTTACGATTTAATTATTCAGATGCTAAATAATCCAGTGGATCGCGAGAACCGTGTACAAAGTAAGTGTAATGAGTTAGTGAATATCACTTTGCATTTTTGCTCATTACTCGACCATATAACGTCCATTTGACTTGAAATTTTCACACCAACCAACCATTTATCACTTTTTGCACATGTCAAAACAATTACTAGATCCCTTTAATATGTGTTAATTATGCCATGAAAGTGTTTGATATCTCAGATTTTTAGACAAAGTTTATTATAATGTTGAAATAATTTGCCCATACCTAATTGATAAAACTTCTTGATTACGAACTTATTTTAAATTTTCTGGGGGAACGTACTTTGTGTGTTAGGTTAATATCACAAGGTCGCGCCGGTAATGTTCATTATTTACCAAGCAAGACACATAGAAGCAAAGGCTCTTGTTATGCGAAACGGTGACTATTAATGAAACTTACACGAATCGCACCGGCAAGGCAGTCTTGAAGTTTTACAAATTGTGGTACGTTTTCTAAATTATGTATAATGGCGAAGCCGTATAATAAAACAAATACCAACTATTTTTAGAAACGTACGTTAATTATATTCGTTGATTTCGTGTTTTTGAGACCTTTTTTTAAAAGTAGGATAACATTCTATAATAATTTGTGTTATACATGCAAGGACTTCATGTGAACCATTCCAACATGTTTTGAATGTGTTGATAAATCGGCTACATCAACATATCTAGTTGTCAACAAGTCATGGGCCCCGTTGCAGAAAGAGATACAATCAATCGTAAGTTGCAATTAATCGTAAGTCAGATCACGTGTGCTAGATGCGCAAACCTGATTGGTTGAAAGGCGCTAATTTTCTGACTTACGATCAATCCTAACTTACAATCGATTGTATCTCTTTCTGCAACGGGGCCTAGGTGTTTCTGTTCGTTGGTGCAGTGTTTAAACCCCTTACCAAATTTGATGTTCGCTCGTGTAAAGTGAAAATCCCTTATAGTCCATGGGCCCAGACGAGAAATTTCACTTATCGGTACCATCTAAGGAAACTAATCCTAGTAATGATTTTTGAATTGGTGTATATATATAGATCATATTTGGATGTGATAACCATCGCAGACTGGCAGCTTATTGGTAGTAATCATCTCTGGAATGTACCCCCCCCCCCCCTCTCCGCATAATGAAAGCGAAAAGGCAAACTCTGAAACATTCACTAATGATGCAATTGCTGTTTCCACATGGGGCTAGAATGAACTACAAACCACAAATACATGTCTGAAATGCTTTATTTTATACCATCCGAATAATCCTTTCTGTCATTCCTGAAGGCAGAATTTGTTTTATGGCAGAAAGGGACGAACAATAGGGCCTATCAAATTGTTGCTGATTATAGTGATTTTCAGTAATTTTAATTTATAATATTGTCATACAGGTTCCCTGGGTAGTGCTACTGAATCGCAGTAGCCTACAACATGCACATGTTGTATGAGGAAAACATTTATGAACATTTTACAAGTTGTTACCGCAGTTATAGGAATTGCCCTTCCCCTACCCTAGTTCCAACAAGCGTCCAAAATGTGAAATTTACGGATAACCCAACTTTCACCACGCTACTGTGGCATGTTTATGTTTATGTTTTTTGTAGCCATGAATGTCCTTGTGATTGTGCCAAAACATTCACACAATGGATCAGTAGTCTAGTCTTCATTACTGTTATCAGCATCAGAGTCATCGAGGTCTACAACCTCTTCCTCGACATCAGCGGGCTGGTTGCTGCAGGTTCGCAACTTGCACATGTCAGTGCTATGTTCAGGCTATTGGCAAGGCACGTGCAGTCTGGGAGTTTGCACGACCGTCCACACTTGCAGGAAAGTAGTTGCAACACTGCATCCGGTGCTGGAGAACCCTGCATCCACTCGATGGCCAGCTTCCCGTCATCATTAGTGGTCCGACCACAACCCTTCGGACTTGGAACATAGGATTGGCATTGCAGACAGCGCCTCCAAATAGCAGCCTGGTAGTTTGCACGGAGGACGTGCATGAAGAGGCAGTCTTCACATGGTGGAAGCTGACTGGACACTATCTCTCCCCGTCTGGCACAGAAGAGTTGTTGTCGGAGTTCAATGACTTTCGTGGTGTTGGTAGACGGCACGTACATGTGGCAGGTGACCTCTTGAAGCTTCTGAAAGAGCCCGGTGGATACTTCCCATGAATGACTGAGCTGACTGAAGGCCCCTTGATAGGTCTTATCCGACTGCATTTGCTTCAAGGCGCCCATCTTTCCCCGGCCTGCAAAGGCACTGACTGTATCAACTGGAGAACACGTGCAGTCCAACCAGGGCATCACAGACACTGCCTCCCATCGATCTTGCAAGCTTGTCAATGTCTAGGAACCGTGTGCGGGTTTGCGTACCACACTTCTGATACACGGGGCATGGGATGTCCTTATTGAAGGCAAGACACAGCACGAGGACATCTGTATCTTCGGCAGCGATCACCACAGCCTTGTACCCAGCATCTGCTGCATGCAGCAGATGCAGAAGCATTCGGGTGTCTGCTTCCTCCTGCGTGGACTTCAGCTCTGCCACTTCCTCCCAGTGGTCCTTGGTGAGCTTGTAGCAGACCTCCTCGCAGGTTACATAGAGCAACTTTTCCTTTAGTTTATCCCTGCTTTTTGTTTCTTTCCACTCCTCCACCAAGAACTTGATTAGACTTGCCTTGTTGGAAGAGCTGCAGAGCAGTTTCTTCCACTGTTGAATGTTGTGGCCCGGTGCGATGCTCCTGAACTGGATTGCTGTGCTTGCACCTCTGTTGCAGCTCTCTGCGTCTTTGATGGACGTCTCAGGTAAACATCGAAGACAACACCAATGCGTTTACTCTGGGCTCCATCAAGAAGAGCCGTTGACAGTATCGCTTCAGCCAGGTGTGAAAACGTCTTGTCATTCCCTTTCATCATCTGTACCAGGCTCATGCCATCAATGACTTTGCTGATGGCTCTGCAATAACTTCAGCGGGAGAAACACTCTTTTCCAGCTCTCTGGCAAGGGTTGCTTTGTTCGTCTTCCGCAGAGATCCATTGCCATTAGCAATTGACCATGGCAAGAAGCCACCTTCCATGAAGTGCGTATGTACTTCGGGGTGGTCGAGCGGCAGTCGGGATATCTGTGCGTAGTAGTAGGGTAGGAATCGGGCGTAATTCAGCTTGTCATAGGCAAAGCACCATGGAATCATCTCTCGGATGGATACTAGGTGTAACATCCAGTCCCCTATAACGGTCCTTTTCCAGTGAGAAGAAGAAGACAAGACTTATGACTCTCAAGAAGAAAAGAGGAAAACAGCCACAATGTAGGCAAGAGCAGTGAAGTTCTGCGCATGTCTATGATTTTTGCTACTGGTAGACAACTTGACATGTATGACTTCATGGAAAAGCATGGGTTTAGTGATATAGTTCACCTACTCTGTTCAAGGAACCCGGCAATATGTGAAGTGGTAGGAAGACTGCTTTCCTCTTAGTGCCAAACCAAATTTGTCTGATGTTTGCCTTCGGATAACAGAAAAAAACAGCTGCAGTGGTCCTTTCACAAAGGTGAAACATTTTAAGCAATTCCAAAGTATGGAACCGCTTTCTTCAGGTATAGCAACAGTTTTCAGGTACCCATCAACATGATTGTCTTGCCCAGGCTTGCTGTGTAGTTGACACTAGAACTTCTATCACTGAGGGACTATCCAAATTCTATACATGATGGAATGTTTGGCTTGGGAATGTGCGCATTCCTATCAATGATGGCGTGAGAAGCTCGTTTGAGACAAATGAGAAAAGCGTCCTCACTAGGAAGCAGTAGCTTCAAGAGAGCTGACTCGTTGTTCAAAAACTTGTAAGCTCTCAAATTTCCCAGATCGGAATCCTTAAACTGGTCTGCTTTGGTAATGTACACATCCATTCTTGTGTTCGAGTGATAATGTTATCTGTTATAGCATTGGCAGGTTTTTTTTTACCAGCAGTGTCGATATGTGCCGATTCTAAGCTGTCCTCAACCACAGCTCTGAGAGATCAGTGAGACGTGCTTGTGACATCAGTGTCATTGGCATGGATAACTACTCTGTCGACTATGTGTAGAATGTATAAAGTAACAGCCTCTTCATGCCTGTTGTGTAGATCCAAGCCGACAGGAACCTCCATAGCAGACCCCACTGTGAGAACTATACTCTTTTCTTTCTATCCACCACCAATGTGCAGATGGCTTTGACCAAGCTAAGGTTCAAGCTGTCCATAATCTCACCACCTTTCACAGGGTAAGCTCTAAAGGTTTGTTTTGGTAGCTTGATATACTAAAAAAATCATGTGGATCAGTAGCTGCACGTTTCCCACTGACTTCATAGACTTTGGCTCATTTTGTATAGGGCACACCTCTGTTCATGTTCAGCAGACTTCAGGCTGGCCTAATTGTACATGTATATGTTCATCAAAGGTGTATGATATAAGTACAGATTTTTTTTTTCAGCAATAGATTTGCGTGCCATTTAATGACTGCTTCAAATTCTTCACCTTTATAAGATGGCCAGTTATGGCACACATTGCATTAACAACCACTGTCCTTTTACAGTTCGGTTGTCATTGACTTTGACTACAACCACTTTAATAATAATAATGAAATATTTCTATGAAGCGCATAACACGGAAGCAAAATTGCATCCCTGATGACACGATTCTGTTCAGGTGTATGGTGTGGCATGGATGAATGGAGATGCAGCATAGACAGATAGAGGGAGCATACTTTTCAACCCTTTTTGTAGAGATGGCTGCCTTTAGTGGGTTTTTGTAGATGCTTTTCAAGTTTCGCTTCATGTGGACTTCCAGCAGCTAGTCCAACTATAGGTTGTGTCTCTAGAACGGTCATATGAGACATGTATGTGGGCCAATATTTAACATGAACCAACTTTCATGATATATCTCCTTTAGACCTAGAAATAAAATTGCCCTCAAACGTGTCATGTAAGCCTACAGACACACCAACCTGCGGGTGGGTAGACCTCGATAATAATTATGTTTGGAGTCCATTGATGAAAGGCTGGTCTTTTGAACACCCCCTTCCCTCCTCCCGGGTATCTGATTCACGGGATAAGTATTTTGTAATGTTGTGGATATATTTTGTATCATTTGATTATAGTAATTTAACCACATCTAAACAAATTATTATAACATTAAAAACTCATATTCTTATGTATTTCATTGTTTTTAATGCTAATGTGATTTATTGTTTATTAATGTATATATGCTAAGTTTCATTATACAATGCTCTTAATTGATATCTAAAATGCGAATTGCATGTTTAACGATCGAAATATAGCCTATTCTTCATTTTTAAGAATTCAGTTGTCTTTTATACATACGCGCTGTATACGAATTTCACGTCCGTATGTGATATATCACGTTGTAACGACGTGTGACGCATTACCCAAAGATGCAATATGCTCAAATTTGGTATCAAACCATGCGCAGGACTTTAGGAAAGTCCTCCATGAAACAACAATATGGAATCAGCAGTGCATTGTGGTGTAATTTTGCAAGATGTGTGACTGGGTATTCATGACCCCTAAGGTTTAAACACACTATTTAGTGTATTATAGGTAAAATGGTAAAAATGCAAAATACATACACTAAGCTGCTCTTCTGGAACGGTTATCACATATTGAAATAATCATATAGTCCCTACCAATAACTTAGTAGCCCTAAAGTTTGGTTTCCTCAGATGGTACCGATATATGCCTGGGCCCATGGACTATTAGCAAGGGCTTGTGTTGCTCGCGCATAGTAAAAACCCCTGATCAGGATCTGAATTTGAGTCTTGCTACAATTCGAATTTAATTAACTAAAGCGTGTTGTGCGCATGGCACAAGGCTGTCCTAAGAATGAGCATACCTATTTTCGGGGTCAACTTCAATTGATAAAGGCTGGGCTGATGCGAAAGTATGAAGTTGTTCCACGGATGAACCGTTCAAGTTGGCGCGGTTGATGCCTTGTGGATTGTTGTATGTGGTCCAATACACTTTGCGATTCGTTGCATCCAAAGCAATGGAAGCAGGGTCTTGATTTGGGAGGAAAATGGTACAAATTGATAAATAATGATATGATATAGCGGGTTAACGAAGAATAATATGATAAAGGAGTTTTAGAAGTATACAGGGTGGCCCCCAAAAAACGGGCCACTTCCCAACATATAATACCACAATGTTTATGTTCATCGGATAGGGTGTCCTTTCCAATGAAAAACGATACCAAGAACAGTAATTTTGGTCAGGTCGTTTTTGTTTAAGGACGCAGTGAGTGAGACCATGTCAGGTGCCGATTTATGTCGATTTCGACCTAGTCAATGCCAGTTTAACCGCACTCCTTGCCCGTAATACCATTCAGCGACCATGCCCATTCTCTCGGCACACGGCTGAGTGCACACTAACAATAGTGCGCGATGCTCATCGCTATGAACGGCGGTTCGTGCGATTCATCAAGCGCTGGCTCAATACAAATTGACAAAAAAGAGAACCTGACATGGTGTCACTCACAGCGCCCTAAAACAAAAACTACACGACCAAATTGACTGTTCTTGGTATCGTTGTTCATTTGAAAAGACAATCTTTCCAATGGACATAATACATTTGTTACTATATTTTGAGAAGTGCCCCGTTCCGTTTTGTTTGGGCCACCCTGTAATTAGAGTAGGCAAGAGTTCAAGTTCGGTGTTTAGGCCGGTAATAGTGTTTATTAAACACTAACACCAGCGTTTAACACCGAACTTGAAATCACTCAATGTCCAGGATGATCCAGGACGCATTTTGCCTGATGACCAACATGTGGTGAAAAGGGCATACATACACGGTCAAAAGAGGGCGCTATTAATATGCCAGTTGGCGTAGGTTTAGGGAGATTTTTATGCATTTTCAATACATCAAGTTAAAGAGTTTCCTGTAATGTACACACACATGCAGCATTTTCATGACAAATGGAATATCATATTAAAGATAAATCAACAAGCTTTTCAATTATGCTAAATGTAACAATGATATAGTTATGATTAATACAACAATTCATATCATCAATGCGCCCCCAAATCCGGCTTCACTGCACACACCCTGATAGCATAATGATTACAGGTGAGACATAATTTTAACCCTAATCAGGCCGGGTTATTTTGCGCATGTTATAGCTGGGAGGGGGGGGGGGGGCTTGATTCCACCCCCTCCCCCCCTCCCCTCCTCCTGAGATCTCGGCCGACGAACGCGCGGCTGCCACAAAATGTAGCACACACAAAGCTTGCAACAAAATCTCCAAGATTGCATAGTTATTTTTTGGAAAATAATCAATTTCTGATTAATATCAATTAGTTATGCAAGTTTATGCACACATCCCCCTTTTGTCCGTAAATCACTAAATATTGCTCAGAATATGTTAATTTTGTGCATGAATATTCTTTTTGACTTAATTAACAGGTTGTCAACATTATAAATTACGACAGGCAAAATTGTCCTCATGTTTTTTCTTTGTTTTTAGAATTTCTTACGTATTGCTGTGTTTTTGCGACTTATAAATTAATTGACCATTTTCCAATCATTTTTAACCCAAAATTAAATAATTGCAGTGATTAGAATAAAAAATAATGAAGGTTTTGTGTATTCTAGAAAAAAAATAAATTTCCATAGGATTTGTACACAAATCACAAAAATGAGCGATTTTCGGGCCGACATTCACTTACAAAAGGTCACGTGACTTCAGAACGGTTTACCCGGTCGTCACAAATTTACTCTTGAAAGTTGCGCAAGACTTCAATTAAAATTATTACGCGATACGTCGAGAGGGTAGGTGGATTCACCCCCCCCCCCCCCCCCCCTCCCCGGCCTGGTAAGGGTTAAGGAATTTACTGGTGATTATGCAAGGCAATAACAAACAAACATCTCCTCCAAAACGTTTCATGCATGATTTTATTCAACAAGCAGGCAACTATGCTTTTAAATGAAACCAAATTTGATGGGTTAAAAATCGTTTCATGCATGATTTTATTCAACAAGCAGGCAACTATGCTTTTAAATGAAACCAAATTTGATGGGTTTAAATCAGATGAACAAGCCACAATCTTCGATACAACTTGAACATTAAAAATGCGACCCAAGAGTACATTTGTCTAATTGAATACTCCCGGCCCAGTTTGCAACATTTGACGTCTGACCGTCCTCCATTCTGAAACGTACCCTGATTTGAAATAAATGACAAAGTAATACTAATGGGATACTTGGGTTTTGATACAGAGGGCGCTACACCAAATAACTTGTTTGCGAAATAATGAAAAACTGAGTGTCACATTTGAAAGAGCATACAATTTTAATGACAGAATAAACTTTATTTGATCAAATTCGGTTCAGAAACGGCTGTAATATCCATAAACATAACCATTTGTAATAATAATGGAGCCCCACAATAATTTGATAATTTTGAACCAGGCGTTAATTTTTTTGTTAAATGCTTCCTCTTTTCAAAAACTTATACAAGAGGTTATAAAAAGTTGCTGATTATCTCTCTATCTAATCCCTAATTCAACAAAACATCACATGCACAATATTGTATGGAATGGTTAAAACCAATTAAAGCTTTTTAGAGAGTGCCCTCTTTGGTTTTAACGGCTCTTTTTTAAATCATAGCATGCTCAAAGAGGGCCAAAAGTTGTATGTGGTGTAAGGATACAGGTGCAGATATTGTTTTTTTTACAAGAAACATAGTACAATTGAAGTTGAGGAGACTTGGAAATTGCTGTGGAATGGGAGTTCATATTTTAGTCATGGGACAAACCATAGTAAAGGGGTGCTTATTTTGATAGATTCTAAATTAGATAACAATACGGCTCCGGATCATTCAGCCATTCAATTGCAATTTTATGATAAGTTATTTTATTTATTTATTTATTTATTTATTCTCCACTCATGGGATGGATTGCCCTTGTCAGCTACAACCTGTTTTTCAAAGGGGTCCAGTTAATGTATTCATTTAAATTTCAGGGATCCTATTGGAAATTGAATAATAGTTTATGTCAGGATAATGAATATATTAATTGTATAAAGGAGGAAATGAATACATTAAAAGATGAATTTCTAATAGAAATAGAAGATAAAAGAGTTTTATGGGATTTTTTGAAAATGAAAATTAGAAATTATAGTAGTAAATATTCCTAAGATAAGGCGAAACAACGAAAACAAATAATTGGAAATTTGGAAGAAGATATTTTAAAGTTGGAAAATGAACTGTTGTATGGGATAGATCAGGGAAAGGTTGATGACCTAGAACGAAAACAAAATATTTACAGGATTGTTATAATTATATAAATGAACGTATTACAATTCGTTCTAGAGCATCACTTTATGAATGTGGAGAAAGAGACACTAGATATTTTACACAATTAATGAATTATAATAAAAGAAAACATTAATTAACAAACTTTATATAGATGAAGATATAAGTTTTGATCAGAATAAAATTATGCAATGAGAAATACACACATTTTATAGTAAGCTCTATGCTCAATTGGAAGAGGAAATTGATTTTGTTGATAATTTTTTTTCAGGACTTGCCAAAATTAAGTCCAGATCTGTGTGCATTATGTGAAGGTAAAATAACAAACGGAGAATGTATTGCAGCCATGAAAGAAATGGCATCTAATCAATCTCCGGGGAATGATGGATTAAGTGTTGAATTTTATATATTGTTTTGGCCACTTATAGGAAATTTAGTAGTGGATTCTTTGAATTTAGCTTTTGGAAAGAAGGAACTATCTTCATCACAAAAGCAGGCGGTTATTAGTTTGATGCATAAAGAAGGAAAAGATCCCTTATATGTGACCCGTCACAGCCAGAAGAAACAGAAGTCGGATAAATAATTTTCTGGATTTTTATCTAGTTTGGATCAGCATTATCTAAGCTTTAATATGATATAAAAGTTGTATTATAGTGATTCTGCAACGCGGAGTTATTGATGTTTTTCTAAGGGCAATTTCCAACGGTCTGGAAATAAAATGCAGAGAAAATCCCTCAAGAAGTTTTACATCCGTTTCGAGAGCGAAATTAGCTTTCTAATCAGGCCATACTTAAACCAGTTGCATGAATAGAATGTGGAAGCAACCTTTATCCAATTTTCTTGAAAACTTGCATATCAGTACATATGTATGATTTACACCTTCCCTCCAAAAATTGTTGAATATAATCCATGCTTTGTAGAGATATGTAAAGATTTGATCGAAATTTAAGTGATTTTGGAATGACAAACTTGGATTCAAGTACACACCGAGCACGGGATACAAAAGCGAGCACTTTTACCTAACAAAAGGGGGTCACGCCTCAACGACAGCGTTACCCTAAAGAGCGTTCTTTTTTAAACAAAAGAGGCCATTTGAGTCAGTAGGTGAATAGGGATTAGAGAATATCGATGTGCGCTGACTCTTGACCGCCAGCGAGATTTGCAACTTGGCACAAAGGGGTTGTTAAGAGGCGGAGCTTAAAGGGAAAGTTGAGTTTTGGTAGAGAGGGCGCTAAACTACTTAATTGGTTTGTGAGGTAATGAAAAACTGAGTGTACAATTTGAAAGAGCATAATATTTAAACAATAAAATCATCTTTGTTTGATCAAAATCGGTTCAGAAACGGCTGAAATATCCATAAATATAACAATTTGTAATAAACCCGGGGCCCCGGGTTTATTAGAGAATTTTGAACCAGCCGTTAAAAATTTAAAAAAATGCTTCCTCTTTTCAAAAAGTTACAAAATAGGTATTTAAATAGTTGTTGGTTATTTCTCTATCTAATCACTATTTCAACAAAGCATCACATGCACAATATTTTATTCAAAATGGTTGAAACCGATGAGTGTTTAGAGAGCGCCCTCTTACGTTTTAACGGCTCTTTTTGAATGATAACATGATCTTTACTACGTCATTTGTAATTTTGTGTTCCTTTCTAGTTATAACTATTAGTTTGTAATGTAATGATGCAGGTTTTGGTTACTAAAATTCAGTTTCACTAAAACTGTACTCTCCTTACCAGAACTCAACTATCCCTTTAATATCGATCGCTTTTGGGAGCGAAGAATTTTGGAAAGCAAACTTTTCAAACCTTCTAAAAACATGCTTCAAAACTTTCCTTAATTTTCACCTTTCCACTTAATATTTGTACTGGAGATTGTGCTTACTGGTAGAACAAATATCAGGGAAAGGCCTGAACTAATAATATTTTTTTTGACATTTTAATGCAATTTCAAATCAATCGTGATTTCTGAGGTACGAACTCGCGCGACTTTTGGCTCCTCTGAGAAAGACGGGACACATATAAAAAGAATTATAGACAAATATCTTTATTGAATGTAGATTATAACATTTTGAATAAAGTGCTTTCGATAAGGATTAAACAAGTTTTAAATGAAATAATTTCTGTCGATCAGGTGGGATATTTGAAAGGCCGAAACATTGGTAAAGAATGATAGATGATATAATTCATCATATATCAGTCAATATAATACCTGGATATATGATGATACAATTGATTTTGAAAAGGCATTTGATTCAGTTTCACATATTTTTTGCATAAGGTTTTGATTTAATTTGGCTTTGGACCGTCATTTTGTGGATGGTGGAAACCATATATAATAATGCTCAAAGTTGTGTTTTTAATGGGGGCGCATCTACTGGATACTTTGATATTAAGTGAGGTGTTAGACAGGGGGACCCCCTGCCCCCATATTTGTTCATACTTTGTATTTAAATTTTAGCCCGTTCAATATGTAAAGACCCTGATATTCAAGGATTTATGTTTAATAATGTACAAGTAAAACAAATTCTTTATGCAGACGATATGACTCTCTTTATTCGGGATTCCAAATCATAAAAAGGTAGAGAAATTGTTTGAAAGTTTTGCTAGAAATTCTGGATTGAAAATTCATAAAGAAAAACTTTTATATTATTGTTAGGCCCTTCTCAAAAGGAAATTATTATTCTTCCATTTGGTAAAATAGTACAAATAGTCAAGATTCTGGGTATATACTTTTCTTTAGATGTTGAAGTTCAGGAAAGTACAAATTATAAGGAAATTTTGAGTAGAATAAAAAAGTTGCTGTCTTGCTGTACTACCCTTTTAATTAATAAAATGAGCAAATAAAATGAGTTTCGTCGCGAATCGAACCCAGGTCCTCCGGATATCGAGATCTGCATATGCTCATTCATAACCGTTTTTTTTTAAAAGTCTACTCACCTCCACTAACACTAATGCCTGTCGACACCAGTATCTCCTCGTCTGAGCCATTTGAACGAATGCGTCCAATTTTCTCATTATTAAAATCTGCCCAGTAGATAAAGTCTTCATGTGGGTCATAATCCGCCTCTGTTGGAATATTCCCCGCGGAGAGTTGGATGACAGTGAACTTGGCATCCAGCACGCTGCCATCACCTGGGGGCAGCGGGGCGTAAAGGATCCTGCTGCCCGTACTGATTATAACTTGGCATCTTGCTATTGATGGAAGAGAAAGTATTTAATTCGTCTCTGAAATTTATAATTAAATCAGCTGAGGGGTAAAAATACAACATACGAGTTACATATCTCTAGAGAGCTAGGAGCATACAGATTAACAATAACATATGGTATACATTTTAAAAATCCCACGAGCATAAATTCCAATAACGCAGTAATGTAGAAACATATCTGAGAATCGATAAACGCTCTTCGCATTTGAAATACAACCCTGTTTTGATAACGTTATTTGGTGGTCAGAACGAATGTCAACGGACGATATCTCATTGAATATGTACACGACATTAGTGCACTAATGTTCAAATCATTGCTTTAAATATTATACAAAACAAAGGAAACAGAAGATTTTATTTTTTGATACAATCCGGGGATTTCAGATTACATTGTGTACAGTTGCCATATTGATATATGTAGGCTACATGATTTATAGAGGGTGCTGCACCCTAGAACTTTTTGTGTGTGAACTTTTGTGTTAAATGTTGAGCTGTGAATTTAACTAATATGTATATTAACACGTTTCATCCATTTATTTGTGTGTTAGTGTGATATGTTCGTGTCTATTCGATGAAATTAGAGGGTTGTGAATTAGAGGGACAACGAACAATGACCGTTCGATATGACCGCCAGTTTATGTTTCACCTCGCAGAGGGGCTTGCAGCGAAGCACAGGATCCAGGACCTGTCGGACTGGGTGCCGACGCGAGACCTGCCCGATATGTACGTGCGGAGGGGACAGCGCGTACGGATCAGACAACGGGAACGGGTGCTAAACAGTGTGGTCAAACAACGTGCGGTCAATCGCTTACCAAAAACAAATGAACTTCGTGCAAATGCCATATCTATAGATATTCAAGCTTTACCTGCCTTACGGAGACTTACGGAAGCTCTATTCAGAAATTCATTCGAATAACCCAGGTCGAAAAAAAACAGTTGAAAACCAGTGGCCAACTGGTACCAGTTGACTGGTACCAGTTGATACCAGTTGGCCAACTGGTTTCAAAATGGAAATTGGTACACTGGAACCAGTAAGAATCCAGTAAAATATACCAGAAAGAATCCAGTAAGAACCCAGTAAGGCTGACCAGTTTAAGATACAAGTAAGAAACCAGTTGGAACCAATATAAAACCAGTAAGAAACCAGTAGGAACCCAGTTATATCCAAGTACAGACCAGTAGGAAACCAATAAGAAACCAGTATAACCAGTATACATACCAGTAGGAAACCAATTGAAAACCAGTACAAACCCATTAGGAAACAGTACAGATCAGTTTGAAACAGTTGAGAAACCAGTAAGATATACGTTGGAAACCAGTTTTAACCAATATAAAACCAGTAGTCGCTTCCCACTACGGATCCAGTACAGACCAATATGAAACCTGAAAAAACACAAGACACACCAGTAAGATACCAGTAAGGAACTAGTTTGAACTCAGTTATATCCAGTACAGACCAGTAGGAAACCAATAAGAAACCAATGGAAAACCAGTCGCCCCCCCCCCCCCAATGAAATTAATGCGGGGCGAACATGTCGTTCCCCCCCCCCCCCCCCCCAATAATTCTGAAGATAAAGAAGGAATATGGTGGATATAATACAAAACACGGGAATTAACTGGTTAATCAAGCGTCAAATTAGCCGTTCTTTAGTCTGAAAAACTCTACAAATGTAGATTTTGCCGCGCGCATCGCGCGCATAATAGTTTAACAGCAAAATTATTACGTGTGTCAATTTCATTTTGGTTACGGGAACTAGTTTCGAAATGTGTTGGGCAATGTATTGTTTTCTCAATCGCACATGAATGGAACCTTAGTTGAAATAACATAAATAGAACAACGATACAGAATCATACATTTAATAAATAGTATTTCAAATAGTCTTTAAATTATGTCAACAAGCATTAAACGCAGAGCAAATTGGTAAACTCATGGTTGAAAAAGAATAGTAAGAAATCCTCCTGGGGAACCTTCTAATAGGGGCCCTATCAAAGTCGATCGCTGCTTCCCACCCGTAAGTGGCACGCCGATATAACTACAGAGCGTATCAAAAAAAGTGTTACACTTTTGAAAAATCTGTCAAAATTACATTTCATAATATTAAGAAGATTTGTTCATGTCGATAGATGCCCAATAGTCTCATTTATCAAGTGCCACTAACAAAACAAATGTTCGTTCACGCTTGGGCGAACACTGACTGTTTTTGTCCAGAGTGTGAAAAATGACTTGCGCCAAATTGAAAGAAGAGGGAAAATTAAACCAGCAGTCCGATTAATTACTCCCATTCAAACAAATTGCTCTTGCCAGACTATCATAACCAGGATTTTTTAAGGGGGGGTTTCTTCTTTTCGAGACCGAGGCCAGGTCCGGTCCACAATTTTCGAGACCGAGACCAAGACCCAGTAGTTGAGAATCCTGTAAGCGGGGGGGGGGGGGGGGGGGGGGGCGTAATCGTAGACAATTTTTGCAGGCAAGAACGCGAATTTTCGACATTTTCGAGACCGAGGCCAGGTCCGGTCCACAATTTTTGAGACCGAGACCAAGACCCAGTGGTTGCGAATCCTGTAAAAGGATTCACTTTCACTTTTCGAGGTCCAGACCACTGACATTTGGTCTCGAGAACAGTTAAAATTTTAAAAGGGGGTGGGGGGATGGGGGGGTCAAACCCCCCAAAACAGTCTTTTTTTTGGTCAAG